>JAWQFJ010019726.1:70000-82500 GCA_034096865.1 Theodoxus fluviatilis | reverse complement strand
TTTTTGCTTTGTCTGTACATTACACTGTTTACTTCAAAGCAAGATTTTCGCAGTTTACTCCTAACATGGCCGCCTATACAGGCGGACAGAAAGACGTTATTTGTCCAAGTGTCACAGAAGTTCTGTTCACCGTCCCGTATCTCTAACCTCCAGATGGTTGGCTGACTTACAGGAGCGTGCCACCGCTCCCGGCGAGAGAAAGAGAGAGAAAGAGAGAGAAAGAGAGAGAGAGAGAGAGAGAGAGAGAGAGAGAGAGAATGTATGTGCACGCGTGCGTGCGAAATAAAGGGCATGTGTGTGTGTGTGTGTGTGTGTGTGTGTGTGTGTGTGTGTGTGTGTGTGTGTGTACGTGTAGTGGTGGTGTTGGTGATGATGATGATGATGATGATGATGATGATGATGATGATGATGATGATGATGATGATGATGATGATGATGATGATGATGATGATGATGATGATGATGATGATGATGATGACGATGATGATGGTGATGATAATGATGGTGGTGATGGCGGTGATGATGATGAATATAATATCATTGAGTGGGTGATGATACTGATGATAGTGCCATTGCTGTTTGTGTTATCGTAATGTGATAATGCTGATGATACTTATTAAACTGATGGCATATGTGAATTATAATTGCTGATGACAACTAATCAAAATAAAACGACAGATATGTGATTTATCATGGCTGATGTTAAATATATGTTATTAATGAGGTTTGCTTTTAAAATAATGAATTATGGCGAGATTACTTAATTATTATCACAGTGATGACAAATATGGGAATTTAACTAAAAAAATTCATTTGATGATGGATATGACAATAATTGATAAAAGCGGTGGTGCTGGTGATGATGCTGTCTTCCTGCTACTGCCCTGCTGCTTTTTACGTTGGTGATGATGGCTGGTGCGTGTGCTGTGAAGTGTACTGCTGATGCTATTCCCATCCATGAGGATATGAAATCCCGATGAACGTCTTGCTTATTCATGTGTGCAGTATTGCTCATGTTCTTCATGAATAAAGTCTTTTTAATGTGTATTAGTGTGTGCGTGCATGCGTGCGTATGTGAGTATGTGAGTGTGTGTTAATACCCGCGCGTGAGCTAGTTTGATCGGTCACTGACAGAACTTTCTCGAAGCTCGTAAGAGTTAACTCCCTTATGTTTGTTTGCGAACGACGTGGACGGGTAAACCAAGCGACAAAATCGGCACAACAGCATAGCACTAGAACCATTCGTTTAAAATTCCGTTGCACGCATTTCTTATGCGGTGTTTCTCTTTGTAACATGAATTTCATATTTCTACAATGGCGAACTCACAATTAATCCAGCAACTGATGTGCGGACATATCCGTATAGACACACGAGTTGGAAGACGTACTTACATTTAATTTTCACTCAGGAAATAAAATCATTTGCTTGGAAATCAAATTCATATGTCAAAGGCACACAGGTTAACAAGATACACCATATTTGCAATGTTTCTACCACACACATCTGCTTTATCTCTTGATACAGGATCTTTCATGACATCCAGTAGGTGTTTTGCATTTCAGGGGACAAAACTCACGCGTATCCACGAAAACTCTCCGCAAGTCGGATTTGATTGGCAAACTAGCACCAAAGATTATAGGTTACACACTATAATCTTTGCTAGCACTGACACGGGTGCCACTGTTCAGCATAGCTCTTGAGGGGGGGGGGGGGGGGGGGGGGGGGGGGGGGGGGAGAGAGACTGAATTTTAAACTAAGACAAAAGATGGTAATATGAAAAATCACAAAAGCATGTGTCATCCTTCCACCACTCCGTTCCTCATCTCCTCCATTCCATCGCCCCTCCGCCCCTTTACCCACACACAGAACATCAACACTCACTCAACTCACTCAACTCAACTCACTCAACTCACTCAACTCACTCAACTCACTCAACTCACTCAACTCACTCTACTCACTCCACTCACTCCACTCACTCACTCCACTCACTCACTCCACTCACTCACTCCACTCACTCACTCACTCACTCACTCACTCACTCACTCACTCACTCACTCACTCACTCACTCACTCACTCACTCACTCACTCACTCACTCACTCACTCACTCACTCACTCACTCACTCACTCACTCACTCACTCACTCACTCACTCACTCACTCACTCACTCACTCACTCACTCACTCACTCACTCACTCACTCACTCACTCACTCACTCACTCACTCACTCACTCACTCACTCACTCACTCACTCACTCACTCACTCACTCACTCACTCACTCACTCACTCACTCACTCACTCACTCACTCACTCACTCACTCACTCACTCACTCACTCACTCACTCACTCACTCACTCACTCACTCACCCACCCACCAACCCACCCAACCACCCACCCACCCACCGATGCATAAGTAACTTCCCTAAATGACTCTTAGGACAGATTAAGTGATGCGAGAGATTCCTATGATCATTAGGAAAGACGCGCAAACATTCCTCAGACATGTAAGGCCAAAATTGTGACGTCAAAATGAGTGACATTTCTAATTTGGCAATGTTAATTTGTCGAGGGCCACAGCAGCCCCGTGGTCAGAGCACTCAGATGTCTATCGAAGGGGTATAGGTTCGATCCCCCCTGGGCCCCGAAATGCCTGTCTCATGCAGTGTCCGGCTCTTCAATGGGATGGTTCTCACTTCAAAGCTGACCAACAGAAAACTGATTTCAGCAAGTGATTGGTATCATTCAGCTTTGCCATTTGAAAGTGGGGGATAATGGACCTTATTCACGCGACCCGCCATTTTGGTTTTAAAACGAGGCAGATAACGCGAACATGTCGACATGGCTGACACGTTGAAGACAACAGAGGGGTTAGCGCAGCTTCAACGACAAAATCCTTTCTGCAGTGGAGGTGACCGGCATTGTTAGATCAAAAACTATTCAAAAATAGTCACAATAGACTATCGTAACGTATAATTTCTGCACAAAACCCGCAGAAGATAAGTAAACAAACCACACCGTACATACCTAGCAGACGAACACGATCGAACCATAGCCACTACCCCAGCAGACGATCGAGCTAGTGTGATATAATGTTTCCTGTAAAGCTCGAATGCGTGGCAGCAGATAACTGTTTAGTTCTGGCTTGAATTGACAATTTTGTTTCCCTGGTCAGGCGAGGACAGAAAATTCCCGATCATCCAGTCGATGAGTGCACGATCGACTTAATTGCCGCATTTGGCGTAATGTAACAAATAAGATGATGACAAGAAAATGGCATTAAAGCACAAAACAAAGTTTCATGACAACCAAAATCACCGATTACATTGATAACTGACCATTTTTACACTTACAACTATGTGCTCAAACCGTACAAAGCAAACAAAACACACTGCGGTGAGTGTCCCGGACAGGCATCAACACTTAAGTGCACGAGTGATCATTTCGCTTTGCTCTCATTTGTTTCATCTGCTCCGACATGGTAAGCTGGCTATGCCAAGAAACCAACATCTAAATCAGAGTTAGTTGACAAAGTGACGAAGTTACGCATCACAAAACAAAATTTAAATGTATAGACCAAAGCTGATCAGCTTCGCCCGTGATCACACGCTGACCTCATGACAATTAAGCTGGCCAATGAGAGGCAAGGAACGAAACGGCCGTCTCTTTCCGTGGTTTTCATTGGTTCGAACACTAGAGTTCTAAGCGAAATAACTTTTGTCACTGTGTACCAACCTTTGATGGCATCGTAGTCGATAAACACTTCAATCCACTTCTCATGGCCTTTGTCACTTTGTCTTCTTGCTATTTTTCTGCCTTCCTTCGTAACTCAACCATAATAAATAACAATAGAGAATGCACAACTGAGACTGCCAAGGAGAATCTTCTGCAAACACATGTTGTGATGCGTAATATCATTAAAAATTCAAGCTCTAAACCTAATATCAGTTAGCACGCCAAAAAAATCACATCTAAGTAAACCAGATAGCCTAGTACTGCTGCCACTCATTCGAGCTTTACATGAAACATTATATCACACTAGCTCGATTGTCTGCTGGCGTTCGATCGTGTTCGTCTGCTAGGGACGTACGGTGTGGTTTGTTTACTTATCTTCTGCGGGTATTGTGAAGAAATTATACGTTACGATAGTCTATTGTGACTATTTTTGAATAGTTTTTGATCTAACAATGCCGGTCACCTCCACTGCAGAAACGATTTTGTCGTTGAAGCTGCGCTAACCCCTCTGTTGTCTTCAACGTGTCAGCCATGTCGACATGTTCGCGTTATCTGCCTCGTTTTAAAACTAACATGGCCGCCGCGTGAATAAGGTCTATTAATTTTGCAAAAGCTCTGTGGCGGAGCGGTTAGCGTGATTTACCTGCAGTCGCTTTCAGTAGTGGGCGCGGCGTTCAAAGTTCCGCGAATTCCAGTTGCATACACTTACACGATGATTAACTCACATTGCATTTCTTTACTCAGAAGTAAAACGGGTATCTGTGAGGGCTGGGCCAGAGCATTTTTATAACCTTGGCTCGTTCATCCGTGAATGAGTGAAAAATCCCAGCAGAAAGGCCTTCTTAATTTTTTTTTAATCTTGCACTGGCATCATGCTCACTGGCAGTCATTCCGTGTATGAACATTAATGTTATGCTTCAGTGCTTCGTCTTAGAAAGTTGAAGATCAGTGACGGATGTTTTTGTGACTTGATCCAGCAAAAGGTACATTAAGTCGGACACGAAGATTTGGAATTACTAGAATCGTGAAAAACTACAGCTGTAAACCCGTGCATGAATGATAAAAGTTGGATAATTCAAAATACCGTTATTGCAAGTTGTAGTTGACTACCCGCAAATAAGTCGTTTTGAGAAAATGGCCTATGAAGCTGACAGAGGCAGTGAGGGTAAAATAGAACTGGTTCAAGAAGCTCGGAATGGCTCAAACTCAATTTCGATTTTAAAAAAAGTCAAACTTGGCATTGCGTTTTCCAGTGTTTCGCTTTGTTGTGCCTTTTGTCGGATCAAGTCACACCCGAAACAGTCGCACGCGTAACAGTCGCACGCGTAACAGTCGCACGCGTAACAGTCGCGCAACGGGAGCACGGAACGATGTTCCGGGTTCTGTTGAAAATCAATCGACGGAGCACCCAGGACGGGCGTCAGCCTCGCCCCAAGCATCCATTTTCTGCTGCGTTTCAAGTGGCCCGGCAGTCCCGAGTCGCCCGCTTTAGAGCACACAGTACAGCCCTGATGTCGTTCTGACTGCACTGATGTGCAACGTCCATCATGCTTCCACTGTCGCTGACGGCGCCGTGAGAGAAACGATGATGGTGATGATGATGATGATGATGATGATGATGATGATGATGATGATGATGATGATGATGATGATGAGGAGGAGGAGGAGGAGGAGGAGGAGGAGGAGGAGGAGGAGGAGGAGGAGGAGGAGGAGGAGGAGGAGGAGGAGGAGGATGGTGGTGGTGGTGGTGGTGGTGGTGTGGTGATGGTAGTGGTGGTGGTGACGATGACGACGACGACGACGGCGACGACGACGACGACGACGACGATGATGATGATGATGATGATGATGATGATGATGATGATGATGATGATGATGGTGATGACGACGACTATGACCACGACGAGTAGATGACAGTACCACCGCCATGCACAGATAATGATGAAGGTGATGGTGACGACGACGACGATGGTGATAATTATCATCATGATGATGTTTTGCTGACGTCACATATACTTCTAGCCGAGTTTATCATTAATAGGGTGAAAAGAAAAACTAAACAGACATGATGGAAAAGACGGCTGTATCATCTTCAAATCAGGGATCCGCTACATTTCGATGAATGGATGGACGGACGGACGGCGGACAAACGGACGGACAGATGGAATGATGGAATTTGACGGCCTATCAGCCTTTGGAGGTTATGTTAGGCCCTTGATCACGAACAATCAGAGTTGTATAGAACAAAAGCAAGTCAAATCACGATTTCCCGAGTCCTTCGCCTTTAACGAATCACGTAGAGAGACATGATGGATCTATTATTTACCCCAACCCACTGGGGGATTACAGTTCTTCGGCATCGCTGTAATGGGAAAAGTGGATCGCTAACAAATCTTACTTCCCTTTATTCTGGGGCCTAAGCGAGTTACCTCCCTTCACCACGACTAGGCAGTGCCGTACCAATTTGATTTCGCACTGCTACACTGATAAATACCAGTATCCCCAGGCTGCACCTCTCGCCAGGTATAGTTCAGTGCTCTTACGATAGCTTGCAGTTGTTCGTCGCTGGGTTGCAAAGATTTTGAATGATCCTTTTGGTGCATCTAAAAACCAGCCTAAGGGTTGCTTTCTTCTGCACTCTTAATGTCCGGTTCATTACCCCATGATATTATCATGGTTCGAGAAGGCAGATGAGCCTTACCAGAGCTATAGGAGCACTACCATGTCCAAGTAGGCATTGTGGAAGGCCTGTAAGCGGAAGTGGCAAGTATACATCGAAAATGCATCAACAATAACATCATCCAAGACGTGGACCATGTAACATTTTGGTAAAAATAACTGCAGAACTAAGGGAAGCAACCCTTTCATAACTGTCCTTTGAATAAGAGTTACCTCCCCCCGGAGATCTCAGAATTCCCTGTATCAAATGGCTGATTAAAACGGCACGCTGTTCTTCCAGAATACTGTCTTGGGTCATCACTACATCTGTGACATACCCAAGAACATTACATGGTGTCAGAAGGATACGCCAACGCCTATTTCAACAGTAACTCCGCCATAGACGGTCCTACGCCCGTTTGCGAAAGGAGGAGGGTTGGGCGTGGGGCTAAAAACTCCACCCTTGAAAAAGCTCTTTGCTACAGAAACCGAAGCAACAGAGAAAGAAAACCAGTGCTCGATTCAAGAAGATGCCTCTATAGAAGGACCTATGACGCTGGTTGGTGAAAGCCTCACGGAAGCCAGCCGGCTGACAAATCTTCTGATGATGAAAGCAACAACGAAGATCGGAACTTGGAATGTACGAACGATGTATGAAACAGGAAAAGCAGCTCAAGTAGCGAGTGAGATGAAGCGCTACAACATCCAAGTGCTCGGAATATGTGAAAGCAGATGGAATGGATCCGGCGTGACCACACTTGCCACTGGAGATAAGATCCTCTTACTCGGGACACACAGACGAAAACCCCGACCTCACAGAAGGAGTTGCCATCATGATGTCCCCTGCAGCTGCTAGCGCCCTCATGGAGTGGCAGTCAGTTTCCTTCAGAATCATGACAGCACGATTCAACTCTAAAGGGAGGAAAGTTACCATCTTCCAGTGCCACGCCCCCACTAACGATGCAGACGAAGAGACAAAAGAAACATTTTACAACACACTACAAACAGTTGTTGACGAGCTTCCCCAGAGAGACATCAAGTTACTGATGGGCGACATGAACGCCAAGAATGGAAAGAACAACACACGGAAAAAGCTTATTATGGGTACCCAGACCCTTGGAGACATGAATGAGAATTGTGAGCTGTTCACAGACTTCTGCGCTTTCAATGACCTGGTTATTGGCGGCAGTGTGTTCCAGCACAAAGACATTCCCAAGGAATCTTGGATCTCGCCTGATGGCAAGATAAAGAACCAGATAGATCACATCACTATCTCAAGAAAGTGGAGGCGCAGTCTACAGGACACAAGATCCAGAAGGGGAGCCGACGTAGCTGCAGACCATCAACTAGTGACTGGAGCCATCAAGATCAAGCTACAAGCCTTCAGAGACACAGCAGACAGACCCCAGATCAAGTTTAACATCCAACGACTGAAAGAAACGGGCTTCAAGGACATCTTCTCAGTTTCTCTAAGGAACAGATTTGAAGCTTTGAACATGGTGACAGAGGAAATGCCCCTGGAAGAAATTTGGGGCCACCTGAGAGACACATGGAAAGGCACGTGTCAAGAAGTTCTGGGGAAAAGAAACATGACAGCAAAGGAATGGCTCTCCGGCGACACCTGGGTCCTGATACAGAACAGGCGAGACATCAAACAGAAAATCAACAACGCCAAGAATGAAGACGAAAAGAAAACGCTTCTAGAAGAGTACACCATCATCAACAAAGAAGTCAAGGAAAGTGCCAGGTCGGACCAGAGACGTTTTTACGACACCATGGCAGCAGAGGCAGAACAAGCAGCTGAAAAGAGAGACTTCAGCACTTTGTACAAGATCAGCCGAACACTCTCCACTAAGAAGTCAAATCAAAACGGACCGGTTAAAGACAACGAGGGGCACACCATCACCAAGGAGAAGGACGAGAGACAACGATGGGCCGAACATTTCAAGGACCTTCTCAACCGACTCCAGCCATCAGGGAGACCAGACATCCCTCCTGCGGACACTCCACTGGGAGTTACCACCAACCCCCCAACTAAAGCAGAAATCCAGAAGGCCCTGAAGGCGCTCAAAAACAACAAAGCAGCGGGACCGGACGGAATTCCACCAGAGGCACACAAGACAGACATTTCCACCACAGCAACAATGCTGCTGCCTTTACTACAGAAAGTCTGGACAGAAGGAAGAGATTGGAAAAAAGGACAACTGGTGAAACTCCCAAAGAAAGGAGATCTCGGACTATGGAAGAACTGGCGCGGCATCATGCTACTGTCAGTGCCAAGTAAAGTACTAACCCGCATCATCCTGGATCGACTGAAAGACGCTGTCGACAAAATACTTCGTCCAGAACAAGCTGGCTTCAGGAAGGATAAGTCATGCATGGACCAGATCGCTACACTAAGGATTATCCTGGAGCAGTCCCTGGAGTGGCAGTCAACGTTGTACCTGAACTTTATTGACTTCCGCCAGGCGTTTGACAGCGTTGACAGAGAGACCATTTGGAGACTCCTCCATCACCATGGAATCCCGCCAGCCTATGTCGACCTGATCCAGCAGCTGTACGAGGGCGCCACGTGCCAGGTGATCTATAACGGCAAACTGACAGAGGAATTTGAGGTGAGTCTTCCAAGTCTTCATAAACAGATGCCTCTGTAACATCCTTAAGATCAGGTGGACAGACAAAGTCAAGAACACCGACTTGTGGAAGCAGGCAAACCAGGATCCCATCGGACAGCAGATCGCAAGGCGGAAGTGGAAGTGGATAGGACACACCTTGTGGAAACCTCCACATGACATCACACGGCAGGCCTTGCAGTGCAATCCTCAGGGCAAGAGACGAGTTGGTCGCCCCAAGACCACCTGGAGGCGATCCTGCGAGGAAGAGATGAGGAACTGCAACCTGTCATGGGGAGAGCTGAAGAAGGTTGCCCAGAACCGAGTACGCTGGAGGACTGTTGCCGAGGCCCTATGCTCCACAAGGAACTCAAGGGAATAAGTAAGTAAGTATTTCAACAGTGTGTGTGCATATTTCCTACAAAACGAGCCTGCGAAAGGGACATTTCTCCTCACTCTCGTGCCCGTCCCCGGATAGTGAACCGTGCCCGTCTCTGGAGGTACCAGGGAGACCTGCTGCCGGACTGGTGGCAGTCACCACAGCGCCACCCTGATCCAACCGATGACGACGGTCCCACAGAGAAAGACGCTGTATCAGGGCCTTCCTCGGAAGACGAGAGCAAGGATGGAGCGACCCCTGCGGACGTGCAGACATACACGCGGCGAGGGCGGCGTGTGACGCGGCCATCTCGTTTCCTGTGAGGAGTACTGCACTTTTCAGTATCAGTGTGGACAGTGGTCTTTCGGACATTGACCTCATGGACTGGACAGAAGCTACCGCAAGGAAGCTTACGCCCATGTGTCAGGTTTCTGCATCAAGGCCACTCCCTCTGTAATTCTTGGACTATCTGGATTGCGATTGACTTTTCCTTGTATCTTGTTGTTGTTGTTGTTGGTGGTGATGTTAATGTTGTTGCTAGTTGCATATTCTTTCTGAGGTGCGAGTAAATTTAATGGTGGAGTTGTATATATAGTGAGACCGACGAGGTTGTTTCGGTCTTTAGGGGAGGAGCTATGTTGTGAAGATTCTCGAACATGCTCGAGTGTCGCGGGGCAGTCAATTTTGGTATGTCGGTCAGGTCATTGCCCTGACCTCGACCGAGTTTGGCTACTCTGGCTTTGTTGACGTCAGTTTCGCCGAGCACTGGAGTGTGATAGTATATTCGATATTGTACCGGAAGTTTCTGGTATTTGAGGAAATGTATATGTCGTGCCTAGATCCTGAAAGTGCCTAAGTTCTTTAATTAGGCAGTCTCTTGCCTAATTCGCGAAATAGGCAATGGCTGTGCCTAATCTTTGAAATCAATGTTGACTTTTGCCTAAATTGTGAAATTTCATGATTTAGGCTGCCTATTTCATCAATTAGGCAGCCTAAGTCATGAAATTAGGCAAAGTTTCGATTTAGGCACGACTGCTGTACAATTTAGGCAAAATAATCTACAGAATAGGCAGACACCTTGCCTAGTGTGTCAAATCAATTGCGTGTCAGTGTTAGCCAAATCTGCGTGTGTGCGTGCCTCTCACTGCATAGCATAGCCATATATTACGAAATAACTTTAATCTTCAACCGTTTGTGTTGTTCCAAAAAGCATGTGTAGTGCTAGCAGTAAATCCTATGTCACAAAACAAACAAAGAAATGTTTTTGCAAGTTGGCATCAAAAAAGTTGTCATAAAAAGGTGGCATCCCTGATTTTAGTTTGCAATTGATTTGGTTAGAAGTGACGGATCACCCAATTGATTTGTAAATCAAGTCTACTCTCTGAGTGATTGTGATTGAACCGAGTGGTTGACCGGGTGACAACATATCAAGTTTGTGAACACTATTAACTACTTGGCGAGATAATAATCACACTGGAGCATTTCAGATGACCGGGTGACAACATATCAAGTTTGTGAACACTATTAACTACTTGGCGAGATAATAATCACACTGGAGCATTTCAGATAAACTTCCTCAGTCACTTCTTCACACCAGCACCTGACTGTCAGTGTTAGCCAAATCCAGCCATGGAAACTGAAAGGTTAAAATTTCGTCTTCTCTTTCTCTCTCCTTCCCCTTCTCTCTCTCTTGAATTTGTACACTGTAGTTAGAGATTTTGTTGATGTAGAATGTAAATATTACTTGATTTTATGGAAATGTGTGCAAAAGGCTGGAACTGTCACTTGTATTTTAGCCAGAAAATCGAAACCAGATGTTCAATACATACACATGTACATATAAACTTTATGACTTGTTTAATCAGTAAGCTTTTATTTTGATGGGTCGTCGGCCGAAATAAAGATCAATCAATCTCAATCTCAATCTCAATCTCTCTCTCTCTCTCTCTCTCTCTCTATCTATCTATCTCTCCTCAAAGTCAAAATATCAGGGATCAGACCGGATTTCGAGCCCAACACTCCACCATCCACCGCTTTTTAATCCTTTATTTACCAAACCTTGAAGTGGAGTATGGGGAGGGTCCGGGGGAAATTCTATGTCACTTTTGATTACAGAAAATCCTTCTATTCAGTCAAAGGAAAAGCCACCGTGGAAAACAGTATTGAAAACCTGAGTGTGCCAATTTAATTTCTTTATTGCCAAAAGCTTTTTACCAAATTTCAACACTCGCGTTTGCTGGCGAAACTCCCTGCCCGATTTCTGTTTTTGTCCGGCGGGAATGCGACAGGGCGCCATAGAGTCTTCTTCCACTTTTGCCGCAGCGAGTCATGCTGCATTGACGAGTGTGGACAAAGGGTTTAGAAAAGTGCTGCATTGACCACGACCACGACAAACAGTTGCATGACGGGAGTCTTTCAAACGCATGGATGGTGTTGGGTGTCGAGATCTGCCGCATGGGCGGAAGAGATGTCAATGCGCTCTTTCAAACTCACTGTAATCGAAAAGCAGATGAAATCCGACGAAGACTTGACAAGCCCGCGTCCTTCTCCACTCCACCCCTAATACTTCCATCCCTTTTGCCTTTCCTTCTGTGTGTGTGTGTGTGTGTGTGCGTGTGTGTGCGTGTGCGTGTGTGTGTGTGTGTGTGTGTGTGTGTGTGTTTTCGTGTATGTGTGTGTGTGTATGGGTGTGTGTGTGTGCTCGTGTGTGTTTGTGTGAGTGTCTTTGTGTCGTTGTGTCCGTGAATTCGTGCATGCGTGTGTAAGTATCTGTGTGTGTAAGTGTATGTGATCAATTCTCTCCCACTCTCTCTCTCTCTCTCTCTCTCTCTCTCTCTCTCTCTCTCTCTCTCTCTCTCACTTTCGAACTCCAGAGGCAAGAAGTACAGCTAGGGTATAGCGTTTACAAAGGTCAAAATCGACACCTTTATCAGCAAGCTGCAAGACTTGCAAGACAACTAATGATAGGTTTTTAGGAGAGAATGTACAAAGCAGCCAGGCTGTAGTACAACTCAGTCACGTACGCCTCAATGGCCTCAATACTCCCAAACGTGTGATTTGATGAACGGAAGAACACTTGTTGTTTGTAATGAGTTGATGGTGTAATTCACCTTGCATT
>JAWQFJ010019726.1:65000-67500 GCA_034096865.1 Theodoxus fluviatilis | reverse complement strand
TCTAGTTCACATGTCGGTCTTGCCCGCCACAGATAAAGCTTTGGAGGATTTCGAAAACGTATTATCTGTCGGTATTTGTTAGCAGAATGAATGTTTATGTCCTTTACTGTTTAATTAAGGGGTAACAACAACACATGAAAGAACATTTCTCACCGAGTTATCGTTACAGCCTAGATAGGAAAGAAGAGAAATTTGTGCTTTCTAGTGTCACTTTAGAGGAAGAAATATTTCGTTGTGCGAATGTTTCCGTAATGTTACACGCAGTTTTCTTCCAATGTTAGTGTTTCTATAAAGAAAGATAATAAACAAAACTCAATTTAGTTTTCAATGACTCACAACTGAAAAAAACAACTTCCTTGAGTGAATGTTTCCGTGATTTTATATACATGTATATGTGTGTTGGTCGCATTGTGCCTATGGCGTTGAGCGTAGATTATGTCGATCTGTCGTGTAGGATGAAAAAGAACCGTTCTTTTTTACTTTGGAAAACTTCAGGTGTATAAGGGGCACAAATTGTTCAGCGGGGAGACAATTTCCATTATCCCTAGCGACGCAAGCACGCAGAACTACTAAAGCTCGACGTTATAATTATACCAACAATACCACGCGGAGAATTTGACAGAAACCACAGGTTATACATAACAAAATCCTAAATCGTGTTATCAGAGCTGTTACTGCGGAAATTTGCAGGAGACGAATAGACGACCACAAAATATGCCTCACATTCTAAGCTAGAGGACTGAAGGATTGATCAAGCGGCCCAGTGTTCAGGGGGTAAAACGTGAAGCGGTTTGAGATCCTGACACGGCTGATAAGTCGCTACACAAACACACATCTTCACTTTTACATTTACATTAAACTAGCTTTTTATTACCCGAAAAATCGTTTGAGCATCAAAAGCAGAGCTAACTACAAATGACCTCGATCGTGCGAAACCACGCAGGACTAATTGCAAGGCTAGGTGAGGCAGAGTGGAGAGGGGGATGTTTGATGCTGACGGGAGAAGCACCGGATCATGAAGTGAGAGGGGAGGGGGAGGTGGGTACGGGAGGAAAGGGGGGCGGGGAAAAGGGGGAAGAGTGTGAAAGCGACAAGGAAAGGGACTACAGTTAAAGACTGTGTGGGAGTTGCGTGCTTAGGTGGACTGTTGGATGCCGGGCGAAGTTTGAGGAAGCGAGAATTGCGGGTAATGCAGTGGGGGTTGGTGTGGTGATGTGGGCGTGTGGTTTGAGGGAGAGAGAATTGCGGGTAATGCAGTGGGGGTTGGTGTGGTGATGTGGACGTGTGGGGATGGGGACTGGGGCTAGATCTAAAAGAGACCACAGCAGATAGCATCGCAAGACTGCGCAGCTCCGTCCTCTGGTGCCAGGCTCAAGCACGGGTAGTCGCCTACAACTCGCCATCAGCTTGATAAGGGGCGAACACTTTCAGACGGTGGATAGTTGCGTGTCCATCACCTCCTCTAGCTATCTTGGAGCCTTCAAAGCAGTGGCTAAGGAGTGTGTTTTCTAGTGGAGGCCTCCTCCATCAGCGCACGATTAGCCCGTGCTATCAGCAGCTGACCTGGGCCCAGTGCTGGGAGACAGAGACAGCTTTGAGAGGAGCCTGGCCTTCACCTCACTCAAGACTTGGCACCGTCAGCTGTGAAGCGCCTCTCTTATCCCCAGTGTATGTCCCTCCTCTCTCTCTCTCTCTCTTTCTCTCTCTCTCTCTCTCTCTCTCTCTCTCTCTCTCTCTCTCTCTGTGTCTGTACAATGTCGAATTTACATGTGACACGCTGTTTATTTTATTTCAAAATGAACTGAGCAAACATTTGTCAAAGGCATCTACTAAAATCTCGTGTATATAATTGTTTGATGTATAGTCCATAAATTGTGGTCAAATATTGTACATTGATATACTACTTGATATTTTATTTCCCCCAACCATTCAGGATTGTTTATTCTTTATGAGCAAGGACACCTTGTAAGATAGGCAGAAATGCCTAAATTGCATATGGGCAGTCGGTGTTTTGATTGACTTCGTACGTCCCATACTGTAGCAGGGCGCACTTTGGGGTCATTACAGTTACCATCTAACAACTTCAACACCTATCTTCCTGGCTGGCCCCCACAGCCTCCTCACCTGACCAAGCACTACTTACTATGGCCTCTCCATCCCCAGCACTAGGTTCATCCAGAGGTCATCAAACTGGGTCATTTTCACTAAACGAAAATCGACATTCGCTTTCATTTGTGACTTATTTTCATGCATTAGAATGCTCGATCAATCCTCTGACTAGCTTTACTTTTTCATAGCGGGTTCATGTGTCTGCTATGTTACACAAACACACACACAAACATACATAAACACACACAAACACACACACACACGTACACACACACACGCACACACACATGCAGACACAGTCCCACACACACACATACACACACACAAACACACACACACACGTACACACACACGCACACACGCACACACACACGCACACACACGCACACAC
>JAWQFJ010019726.1:45000-62500 GCA_034096865.1 Theodoxus fluviatilis | reverse complement strand
GCGCGCACACAATCTAAATATATATATTCACGTACAGCACGCACAGATGTGTGCACACATAGTCAAAACGCGAGCACATCGGTGTCCAATAATAAAATGGGACTTCCCGTCATCTGTCTGAAAGAAGTAAGGGATGAGTTGATTGTCAGTCAGTGTTACTCAATCAGTCAAAGGGATGAGTTGATTTTCAGTCAGTGTTACTCAATCAGTCAAAGGGGTGAGTTGATTTTCAGTCAGTGTTACTCAATCAGTCAAAGGGATGAGTTGATTTTCAGTCAGTGTTACTCAATCAGTCAAAGGGATGAGTTGATTTTCAGTCAGTGTTACTCAATCAGTCAAAGAGATGAGTTGATTTTTCAGTCAGTGTTACTCAATCAGGCAAAGGGATGAGTTGATTTTCAGTCAGTGTTACTCAATCAGTCAAAGGGATGAGTTGATTTTCAGTCAGTGTTACTCAATCAGTCAAAGGGATGAGTTGATTTTCAGTCAGGGTTACTCAATCAGTCAAAGGGATGAGTTGATTTTCAGTCAGGGTTACTCAATCAGTCAAAGGGATGAGTTGATTTTCAGTCAGTGTTACTCAATCAGTCAAAGGGATGAGTTGATTTTCAGTCAGTGTTACTCAATCAGTCAAAGGGATGAGTTGATTTTCAGTCAGTGTTACTCAATCAGGCAAAGGGATGAGTTGATTTTCAGTCAGTGTTATTCAATGCTGTATCAGGAGCAGTAATCATGTCCATTAACAACTTCAAAAATTTCTTTCTCACTAGAGATGTCTATGTTCAATCTCACACATGCACACATTGAATAATTTCACCAGCAAAAGTTTTCCAGAGTGCATCACTGTTGCTATATTTTCTCTGATGTTTTGCATCCTTCGTCATCTGGGCCAAGCAGTGGTGGAAGGCAGCATTCAGTTCATCCCATACAGGAAAAAAACCCACGGCACTCAGTTGCCCCACACAAGTGCCATGACGCCGAACCAGTACCCTAATTCCCAAGATTAAAGATTACGTTCATTAACGTTGTTAGTGTTTCGCCTGGCCAAGCGATGGCGACTGAAGCTCGTGTGGCAGCAAGAGCGAAAGCGAGGGTCAGACAGCAGCTAGAGGCTTGGCTCAGTGAAGCCCTTGTGACCTGCGGATGTTTATGTCCGGAGAGATGGCTGCCTGCACAGTGCAGTCAGTCTATGGTGTAGGCTGTGGCCACGCGCCCAGAGGTGACTCAGCATTGCCCTCATCCACGTCTTGCCCTTCCTTCCACCCCCTCCCTCTCCCCATTCGGTTGACTCCTCCCCCACTCCTTCATCCCAAGCCTAGAAGCGCGGAACTGGCGTGTTCGGGTCAGCAGAGGGCGATTCAGTTCTGTAACCCCTGGTCGAAGTCCAGTTTTGAGCAGCTGTGGACGTCCTCAACTCTCGGGAAAGATTTGCTGCGGAGTGGTACCCAAGGCAGTGTCCTACGTAGGTCGATTCAGTGTCCTGATTCTTTTCAAGTCGGTTTTAATTAAGTACGCACACTCCCTGTTTCAACAACGGTGATGCCTTGTTCTTAAAATTTGTAATGTTGGTGGATCTAATGTTAAATAAAAGAATGTTACTGCAGTTTTGTTTTCTGTGAAATTGGTTGGGCCAGATTTCGGTGCAGTGGGCTTGAGGATAAAGGGTACAGGGTAATGGCTACTGCTTAAGTGGCACTTGCTTGATTTGCTGTTTTGGACTACATCCGTTCTCATGCAAAGGTACAGCATGCTAGTCGAAACATCCGCACTTTGGCTTCGTTTGCATTTGAAGACACCGTTTCCACTGCATCCGATTGATTATCTCTCTCACATCCAATACAATCTCTGAAGACACCAGGCGACCCGTGCAACGTGTTGAGTCATATTCCAGTCAATCCAATCGGCCAATGAACTTCATCAAGGCCTAGCACTCTCATTGACCTGGGATCCTGCCTCCCTGTGCCCTCTAGGACTCCATCCCGACCGTTGACGTCACCACCGGGGTCGCTGCTTTAGGGCGGGAGGTGACAGATGACAAACGATGGGAGGTGGAAAGTGGGCAGAAGGGGGATAATGCAAAGGGCTGGGATAAAGGGACCGGGGTTCAGATGAAAACATTCAGATAGTCAAGGCGGCGAGTTTCTAAGGGAATAAAATTGGTGCTGGAATAACAAATAATGTGACTCGGTGATCAGGGAGTAATGAGTGTGTGGAAAGTTGCAATATGAAATCAGATTCTTTTACCTTTAGTTACTGGAAGAATACGCAGAGTAGAGAGAGAAGAGACTGGAGAAAAGGAGGGAATAATAAATTCGTGTGTAAGGTCTGATGTCAGAGTGTGTGGTTATGGGGAATTCGGAATGAGGCACTGATAATGGTAACGAGAGTACATGCCAAGAAAAAACATAGGCAAGGAAGGAGAAAGCCCGGCGAATGAGAAAGCACAGAAAAAATCCACTGCGGCCTGTCCTCGACCCCAGGAGAAGGGGAGGGGGGTGAGTCATAGGATGAGATCGATGGCGGACGTTCCTGACCCGCGTGGGACGGTCCTCCCACGGACCTGATGACGTGTTTGTGCAATCAGGGTGGGAGGCTTCGACGTCACCTCGTGTGATGAATGGGGTTTTGATTGGACTCGGTTTGTCAAATCTCGAGTGTAGACAGCCATAGTTGATGGGGATCCTGTAATTACACTCAGAGGTCAGACTTTTCATCGATGGCTTTTCTTTAGGGTTTTTCTTTGTTGCCAGTGAAAGAAATCATGGTTCGTGCATGTAGCTGTAGCTTGCAGAACTATCCAGAGCTATTATCGGATACATAGCATGAACTAAACGAATAAGTTCGAGGAAAATGGACTTCGTCGTTGGGAGAAAGCTTTGGCAGAAGTGTCTCTGTTTTTGTTGATAACTCAATGTAAACTGTTTAAGTGTAAAACTAGGAAAAAGAGACCAAATGAAATACATGTACTTGCAAACACATTTCAAACAAATCTTTCACCCATCTTCTTGCCAGAGCTCAGACGGTTTTCAGCTAGCCAGATGTGACAAAAGGGACGGTGTTTACTTTTGAAAAGCCAGCCTTGTCGAACCTCTACACAGGACAAGACTTAGCCGTCCCTGCCCTTTCCTGCCTTACCTAAAAAGAGACCGAGGCTCTGGCCAACCACGCACAGCGCGAGCTCCCGGTACGGCCTAAGAGCACGACCCAAAACCGGTGGCTCAGCCCCGTGTGACGCCTGGCCATCTACAAGCACGTAGTGAACCTTGCCCTCCATGGATGAGGTGACGAGAGACGCAGTGGGTCTTTAGGCAACGCGAAGCCTAACTGTGTCTGTCTTGTGCGCCGTTCTCAACACAGAACCAAACAGGATGCCCTGCGATACATACAGCACGAGTAGTGAGCAAGTAAAAGTAAGTAGGAATAGATGAATTGTCAGCAGCAGCTTGCACAGCAACAACAGGAGCGATTACAGTGCCAGAGACGGCAGCTGTAGCAGATCGTTAAATATGTAGCAGTAGTAGCAGCAGGAGAGGCAAGAGAAGCGGCAGGGATGGAAGGACCAGCAGTGCCAGCAATAGTAGTAGCAGAAGCAATGGTGGTGGTGGTGGTGGTAATGATGGTAGTGACAGTGCCGATAGGAGGGTAGTTGGGATTACACCAGAACTAGGACGAGCGATGGTTGCAAGTTCGGCTACAAGAACATTACCGCCAGCAGCAGCCTACAGTCAATAATAAGCAGATGTAGATGTCTCATAGCATCAGCGGCAGAAACAGCATTGTAGTGGCAGTGATTTTGTAAATGGATATAGCACAACTGTGCAAACCGCGGCAGTGTAGTAGTTATATCTTGTCGTTAATTATTTTGTCCGCTTTTTCCAAATGGCACCCCAATCTTCATAACACCCACATTTCATGTACAACCCTGACGAAATCAACTGTCCCGCATTCGTCAAATAAGGAAAAGGTCACATACATTCTTGTTGTCATTTATCTACTAGTAGAGAGAGAGAGAGAGAGAGAGAGAGAGAGAGAGAGAGAGAGAGAGAGAGAGAGAGAGAGAGAGAGAGAGAGCACGTGCTTATTCCATCCCAGAAGTGCCTTTTTTTGCCTATATCCGTGTACGTAAATACGTTGGCGCCGGGGTTGCCTGCTGTGTCGGGTCTTGTTTTTACGTCGATCACGTGGTTGTGTGTTGCTTTCTCCCTGGTGTTTGGACATGCAATGTCACTCGCTCCCTAACCCAAACTTCTCTTGTTGGCTCGAGGAAACGTCAACACAGTGAATACATAGTGATTGAATTTATATCTATTTGTACAATATATTTGCAAGACTGCCATCCATTTGATCGCTGGATCCCGCAGGTTCACGGGGGACTCAATAAACTTGCATAGCTCTCTGCACAAGCTGTGCAGAGATATGGTCAAGAAATGCGAGTGCAGAGAGCAGTTGGATGTGCTGACAAGGCATTATTGCGCTTTCTTCTCCTCCGCCGTTCAGCAGAACACTGCTCTTATTTATGCATATGCACTGCACCGAGCGGCAACAGCTGCAGCTGTGCGGGTGTTGGTAATGGATTTTGCAGGGAACGACAACAGCTCCATGCACTCCACGTTTTTCTCTGCCTCCATTTTCTGAAACTTGAGTGGCTTTTTGCATGGAGTGGCACGCTCATAGCAGTTACGACATGCCTCCGCAAAACGGACATGAGAACTATGCCATCTGCGATCTATTTTTTTCAACTCGGTCTCCTTCCTATTTCCTCACTCACCTCCTCAGTCCCATGCTCTCTCAACCTCCCTACTCCGCATCCCTCATGCTCCTGTCGCCAGTTTCTCTATCACAGCCGTTAAATAGCACTCAAGCTTGGCTGCGAGCACTGTCCCACCCCAGGCCTCGCTGTGCTTGCGGCACAAGAGGCACAGACTCGTCATGGGAACCCGCGAAAAATTTCTCCCACATGCAGTCGTAGCCATTTCCAAAGAGGCAGATTCCACGTCCGCTTCTGGGACGTCTTCCGCGAATGCAAGATTCACTTTTCCGCCAATTGTTATCGTTTAAACGACTGCGACGATAGAGCACGATGAAGTCTTGAGCGCTAATTTTGGAAACAGATCCTACCAGAACACACTCAGAGACGCGGAAGCCTATCTCATCCTACATCCACTCTTGCAACCAGCAGATAATGCGTGCATCCTCCTAGTTGGCCGTATCAAATCTGCTGGTTGCAAGAGTGGATGTAGGATGAGATAGGCTTCCGCGTCTCTGAGTGTGTTCTGGTAGGATCAGCGCAAGAGCGTTTCATCAGGCACCATGCTGGGAGGTTACTGCCGGAATCGAGTTTCCTGCTGTCTGAACGCGCGGCAGAACATTCACAGCGAGCGTATTGCTCGTCCCATAACCAACTGAGTCTCGTCCCTGTTCTAAATCCCAAATATAAACTGATTTGATTTATTCACTGACAAGTCCACACTTGTTTTGCGCATATACAACCTTAACAAATTACTAAGTTAAGTTACTAGATAGATGAGCCGTTCCATTCGTCTACAGCACTCTGAATATTATCGTATGCAGACAATGTATACAGACAGACGCAACATTTCGTAAATTCACCGAAAACCTTTACTCGTAATTGAATTGCTGTCAAACAATCAGACAACTTCTGTCACAGTGGCGCAGAGATTTATTTTCGAAGCCATTTGAACGGATTGAGGGTCTTTGCTGCTTCTGCTGTGAAAAAATCCAGCAGATTGGCAATGTTCCAGACCTTCCGTCATCAAACATTTGCATGCCCAGCGCACCTGAAGCTCTTCACCAACGCTTCCAGGGTGTGTTCCAAACTTCAAAAGCTGCAAACGACCGTTGCACACACAAATCTAAAGGCTGTTTTGCAGTACCTTCCGTAGTTGTAAAGCCAAATGCTTGTTTGATCGTGAAACTGAAGTAGCACAGCAACGGTGGTTTCATTAATGATCTCTCACTCCTGTTTCCTTCCCGAACGAAACATTTCTAGAATGCATGTGATGTACCCGTTTCCCAGATGTTTTGATACAACGGGAGAAGACATACTCTGTGGTGTGTTTTTTTCTTGGTTGTTGGCTTCCATCCATACCATGCCAAGACGCCGTGTGTGGAACGCCTGAGGAGAAGTTTCACAGCCGGGAATGCGATGGAAAGCGCCCAATGTATAGGAGGCCGTAACGGAACTACCAGTGGGGGTGAACTTCATTTGTCACTGCCATGACAAGTGGACCAAGTGTCCCCAAACGTTTTCCTGATAGCAGGAACAGGAGCTGGAGGAAGAGGGGGCAAGATGCTGGGTGGGGGGGGGGGGGGGGGGGGGAGAGAGAAATAAACAGTTGGAACTGATATTTTCTCCGGGGAAACTTGTCCGAGTGGTTGGGCGTGCCAGTACGGAAAAGATCTAGAAAAAAATGTCATATTGACGTACTTCGACAATGATTGTTTTCGAATATTCTCCCCGGCTCTTTCAAGCGGGGCCTCGAAGCTCCTGCTTATTTTTGTCTTCCGTCTTATCCAAGCCAATAAACTATCGTGGAGACACATAGCCTGCTGCCAGAATCTGTCTGCCCGCTGGGAAGCCATTATGCTCTAAGCTGGGCCGGCACTGTCTCGAATATCAGGCAGGGCTGCCTCGGTGCCAGGCGTTGCCGCCATGACTCCTAGACTGGAGCACGGCGCTGGGCGGTAATTGGAAGTAGGCTCCCTTGTTGGTCCAGGCAGGCGCCGGGTTGACGATTTTGCTCCGATTGCTGCGATAAAGGGATTTCTCCAGGCATCTGTCTCTCATTCCTCTTCATCCCTCAATTTCCATTTTTCTCATCACGTCCTTAATTTAATATGTTACCTACTGACACCACCCAATATGTTTCCCAGTCACCATCTGTCAGAATAGTGGGCTGGAAATAAATGAATCTTTCTAGCCGGGCTGCTGTGAGGAGACAAAAACCTTTTCCACATCCTGATTTGATTCCCTGCCCATCCTTCATCATAGACTACAGACACCACTCCCCTCCTAGTCCCTCCTTATCGTCTTTATGATATATCGGTTGGTGCCCTTTTCTCTCCATACGTGTTTACAAAGAGGCAAAACATCGTAATCTTTGTTTTCCAGTCTGTTTTTTGTCCAGCTCCCTCGACTATGAAATTCATCTCTCGCCGTACGATCGTCACACCCCACACAGAAAATATCTCGTCCCAGCCATCTCCCCGTACTTTTTCAACCAGACTCCTTCGGCACCATGTCTCTCAACCATCTCAAAACTGCCCTGGCTCTCTCTCTTTCTCCTTAGCTTTCTCTCCCCGATCCTCTTCTCTCTCTAGTTACTCTCTCACACATGGAACGTAGGAGCTGTCAGGGCAATTTGCCAGATCTGCCCTATAGCTTGCTTATTGCCCCGGACACGATACAGCAGCAGGCCGCCTCTATGGCCTACCGTGTAGCGGGCTGATTGGCCTGGATGTGGGAGAGAGGCAGACAGGCAGCCCCAGGCAGGGTGTCGGGTGAGGAGTGTGAGCGGGTGACCCCCGCGTCCCGGCTCGGGCTGCGAAAAGCAGGGCGCTACCAGCAACCCCACAACCCCATCCCTTTTCTGGAGACAGGCTGCTGTAGCGCCTGGGACATATCGCGAGAAGTGAGGAGAGTGGAGAGCAAGACTGAAAGAGACGGTTTGTAAGAGGGAGGGGGAGAGAGAAACAGACACAGACACACACAGAGAGAGAGAGAGAGAGAGAGAGAGAGAGAGAGAGAGAGAGATTCTTTATTTATAAAGGATGAAATTTTAGGCATTTCTGCCTATCTTACAAATTGTCCTTGCTCATAAACAAATGAAAACATGGATAGATAAGAAAAAATACCCAGTAGCTAATCTATGTACAATAGTTGGTAAGATGATTGAGAGAGAGAGAGAGAGAGAGAGAGAGAGAGAGAGAGAGAGAGAGAGAGAGAGCAGTGTGCCGTTGTCTCGAAGACGGTATGACTAGGATGAAGCCAGAGAATGAAGGATAGGGTTGGAAAAAGACGGGCTGAGAGAGAGAGAGAAAGAGAGAGAGAGAGACAGACAGACAGACAGACAGACAGACAGACAGACAGACAGACATTGCTTGATTGATTGGGATTGATTGGGATTGATTGAGATTGATTGAGATTGATTGATTGGGATTGATTGATGGGGATTAATTGGGATATAATTATTGGGATTGATTGAGATTGATTGGGATTGATGGATTGGTTGAGATTGATTGATTTTGCCCAACGACCCAACATGATTTTACAACATGAATTACCCGTACATGAGACATCATATGGCAATACGGAGTAAAAGAAAGAAAAGGTTGATATAAACGTATATGAATCATATGATATCATTACGTTATTACAGAACCAATTACATGGAAAAAACGCAGAAATGAGGGTGATAATTATGGACAAACAGAAATATGTCTCGTACCAATTCAAAGTTAAAGTTAATAGTGTTATGTACAGGTACAAAACCTTACTGCTGATTAAATGTGGACCATACAGGCTTGATAGTCTGTGTATATGTACAGATTTATACGTGGCTTTATCTCAATCTCTATCCTCTGTGGCTCGCTGTGAGTCAGCAAAGGTCAAGCCTGTCCACTCTTTGATATTGTCTTCCCACCTTTTTCTCTGCCTGCCTCTCCTTCTCCCACCTGGTACGGTACCTTGCAGGATGGTCTTGGCCAGCCCACTACCTCTTGACACGTGACCGTAGCACTTCAGCTTTCTGCTTTTCACGATTGAGAGCAGGTCTTCGTACTGTCCAAATGCTCTCCTGATCCTGTTGCTGACTTCCTTATTCGTGACATGGTCTTTATATGAGATGTTCAGAATCTTGCGGTAGCATCTCATTTCCAGGGCTTGTATCCGTCTCTGTAGTTCAGATGTGAGTGTCCAGGACTCGCATGCATACAAGAATACGGAGATGGCCAGCGTGCGCATGAGCCTGATCTTCGACGCGAGAGTGATATTTCTGTCACGCCATATTGGTTTCAACTTTGCCATGCTGCTGTTTTTTGTGCTATCCTGGACAGTATCTCTGGTTTGGACCCTTCATCAGTCACAATAGATCCCAGGTATTTGAAGTTGTTCACAGCTTCCAGTTTTTGGCCCTTCACTTTGATTTCCATTTTGAAGCCCCGAGGGTTGTTCGTCATCACCTTGGTCTTCTCGGCGCTGATCTCCATGCTATATGCCTGTGAGGTCGATGGAGGAAGATTGTCCAAAAGTCATCAGTGGTGCCTCAACAACCCATCTCAGGGTTAAGAGACTGAACTGAACTGAACTTATCTCAATCAGCAATTGC
The DNA here is from genome assembly GCA_034096865.1 of Theodoxus fluviatilis. Classification (NCBI taxonomy): domain Eukaryota; kingdom Metazoa; phylum Mollusca; class Gastropoda; order Cycloneritida; family Neritidae; genus Theodoxus; species Theodoxus fluviatilis. Next base: position 53,153 of record JAWQFJ010019726.1, on the reverse strand, counting down.
ACGTGCCGGTTACAATAAATATATCGTGACAACATATTCAGTAGCATTCCATAACTTTCTGGTGAAAACTTGTTTGTGTTCTAATGGATGGAGACTACTTCATCCATTCTTGTCATTTCTACATCGCTGTCTTCGGATATTTCCAGCATTTTTCATAATGAAATTTCAACCCGTAATAAACAAATATTGCAGAGTTACGGGATTTCTACTTGTCTCGCCCACCCATCAAATATGACAAATTGTTTCTCGACTTTAGCAAGAATGGAGATATCTTTGTTTAAGTTCTTTATACATAGGGCATTGCAACATACAATGTCTTTCATCTTCAGCTTCACTACAGAATGGACATGACCTTTCAGTGTTTATTTCTGTGTTTTTTTGTACATTGTTTTTTTAATTCATTATTACATATTTTTAAACGAACAAAGGAGTCTCTAAATTTCTTAATGCCAATATAACTCAAATAAACTTCGCTCGTTAGCGTATCTTTAAAGGTCCAGTACAGAACAAACTGAACACTGCTGTCTAGTTTACACAGCCACTCTTGCTAACAATTGTCGAGTAGCCTCTGTCACAAAGACCGGGGACAAGCCTTTTCATTCATGGTGCCACCAGTCATTCACACATACCCAACTCCCAGTCGTGAGAGACAGTTTTCTACCGATATTGTCCAATCATACTCTCGTTGTACATTTGCTCTTAACAACATGCGATAGGCCTGCTTAGGTAATCGGTTGTCTGGCATTTTAGACAGACATCCTGGGCCAATACTTTATACACTTCGTCATTGCTTGTATGAACAAAGGGTACCTCCATAATTTCCCATCACATGTTGTTGGACAATCTCATACCTACGTTTACACGCAAAGATGTGTGCAGATATATATATATATATATATATATATATATATATATATATATATATATATATATATATATATATATATATCTGCACACACACACACACACACACACACACACATATATATATATATATATATATATATATATATATATATATATATAGAGAGAGAGAGAGAGAGAGAGAGAGAGAGCAGAGAGAGAGAGGCAGACAAGCAGGCAGTCAGACAGACAGGCAGGCAGGCGGGCAGAGGCAGAGGCAGGCAGGCAGGCAGGCAGGCAGGCAGGCAGACAGGCAGGCAGGCAGGCAGGCGGGCAGAGGCAGACAGGCAGGCAGGCAGGCAGGCTGTGCACCATGGAAGACGAGTGCCTCGAAGAGAGAGTAGGAACAGGCCTGTATGACAAGGGTGGGGTAAAGCAAGACGGTGGTGACGTACTGTGAGAGAAACAGTCTGTTAAGGAAGACGAAGCAGAATGACTCCAGGGCTGCCTGGAAGACGTGTTGTCCTGGTAAGGAAGGGTGAAGGTCAGGCAGTCAAACAGACTGTCTGAGAGGAAGGAGGTAGAGCTTTCTGGATGACAGCACCAAAGGGTGTTGAAGAAGCGAGGAGTTAAGTGCTTGCCACGAGAAAGCCAGTCTGTTTCTATTAGGTATGAGGCAGGAAGGAGAGAGACGTCGCTGATGCATGAAAGACAGGCTGCTCTGGATGTGGAGGGTTGAATACAGGCAGTCATACAATCTGCGAGAAAAGAGATAGAATGGCTCCCATTTTGCATATGATGCAATATCATTGGCAAAATGAAGGCAATGCGTGAATCGCAAGATGTGAAAAAGACGGTCTGCTTGGAATAAAGTATTAGAAAAAGGAATGCTTTGCTCATCGGAAGATAGTTTTTCCCGAGAAGAAGGAAGGCGGGGAGCTCTAGGAAATGCCGACCGATATGAAGGGTGTGCGGTACACGGAAGAGAGGGCGGTGCAAGAAAGAGTGGGGATGCTGCGGTGCCTGAGAAAAAGAAAAGACACCTCGGATAATTAGGGAGAGTGCAGAGCCGACAGCACCGGACGCTGACTGCCAGGTTAAAAGACATTGAGTGCACGGAGGCGGTTTGCTGGGATGAATTCAGCACGCCAAGAATGGCAGGAAGTAAAGACAAAGTAAAAGACGAGAGACGGGCCGAGAGAGAAAGCTAAAGAAACATCCACGATAAAGTACTTCGTCAGGGAAGAAGGAAAGCAGACTGTCAGGTAGATGAGCTGATCAGGAGGAAGACATTAAGATCGGTCTGTTTCATGTCATAAGGAACCGGAGGGGGGTGGGGGGTGGGTGGGGCGGGAAAGGTACAGATCATGGGTAGCTGGACAAAGTGACAAAGAAATGTAAACTTAATAGCAACTGGACAGGAAGGGGGAACTTATGAAAAAGAAAGCAAAATACGCAAAATAGGGCGTGTGAATGCTGAAAGAATGGCTATTGGGAGACTGAGAACTGCCTCAGGGAACAAGCAGGCAGACAAGGCTTGGCCAAAACAGCGCAACGCCGAACTGCTTTAGTTATCGTATGTCAGGGTGGAGTTTTTCTCTGTTAACGTCCACCCTTTGCCGCCTCAAGAAAGTTCTCCACCACAGCGGCCGTTCCCTTTTTTTTTCCTTGTCCACTTGGCAAATGCAAACTTTTAATCAGGTCCTCCCATCTCACCATTACTGTGTTGCTTTGTAGCGGATGGAGAGTGACATCTGCACTTCTCTGCAAATATTTATCTCTCCTTCCTGTTTGTGTACATGTATTGGAACTGGTGTGCTACTACGTGAGTATTGCTCGCGACTCTTCGAAGGTAAGTTGCTACAAACATAACAGACGTTTCGTTAGCGGTAGGTAGACATGATTTGTGTGTGTGTCCATAAGTCGTGAACAATCACTAGAAGCCCAACTGAATCATCATTTGTGAACAGTTGCATTGTTCCAGGAACGTGATTTCCAGGAAAAGTTAGTAAAGTCACATAGTGTTTTCAAATCTGGTGGCGTTCATTTTAACTTCTTGAAAATAAAAAATACCTATCGTATATTCACCGAGTCCTACTGGTCGTTGTGGATGTGACCCTGGCTGGTTGTTCAACTGTAACACAGCCTTTCACGCTGGTTTAACAAGACCCTCTGCTGCACGTGCTGTTCTCGCTGCCATGCCGTGGGCCTATGGTGTCTTACCAGCCACTCCAGTCACACTGGGGCGGCAGTGAGAAGGCTTGGGGTGTCGACGGACTTGCTCTGATAGCATCTGTTAAAGAGCCACGATAAGGAGGCCCTTCTGTGAAGTGCTTAGCCAGTCCTAATGAGTGAATGTCAAGTTCAAAGAGAGTGGTTTGCCAAGGTTCCCTCAAAGTCATGAGAACGTGTTCTCGCACGCAATGGCACTTTATTCACCATTTCTCTCTCTCTTTCTTTCTCTCTCTCTCTCACTCTCTCTCTCTCTCTCTCAAACACACACACACACACGCACACACAGACACACACACGAGCGCGCACATTCGGATGAACACACACACATAGACACACACTTACACACTTACACACAAATACTTACAAATACACTTACACACAAGCAAACACATAGACATGAATGCATACACATGTATACATGTTTGGCTAATCACATAATCTGTCGCTGACTTACCTCTCCATCTCTGTCTCTATCTGTCTATCTGTCTGTCTGTCTCTATCTCTTTCTTTCTCTCTCTCTCTATCAATTTATGTCTCTCTCAATCTATCTCTGTATCTTTTTCTGTATCTCTGTATATCTGTCTCTGTGACTCTTTCTCTGTATCTTTCTATATCTCTCTCTTTGTCTGATTGTCTGTCTTTGTCTACCTGTCTGTCTGCTCGTCTGTCTGTCTGTCTGCCTGCCTGCCTGCCTGCCTGTCTGTCTGTCTGTCTGTCCGTCTGTCTGTCTGTCGGTCTGTCTGTCTGTCTGTCTGTCTGTCTGCCTGCCTGCCTGCCTGCCTGCCTGCCTGCCTGTCTGTCTGTCCGTCTGTCTGTCTGTCGGTCTGTCTGTCTGTCTGTCTGTCTTTCTGTCTTCTTTCTGTCTCTCTCTGTCTCTTTCTCTGTCTCTGTGTCTCTTTTTTCTCTGTCTGTGTCTCTTTCTCTGTCTCTTTTCCGTCCCTGTTTCTCTCTCTCTCTCTCTCTCTCTCTCTCTCTCTCTCTCTCTCTCTCTCTCTCTCTCTCTCAGTGTTCCTCCCTTATCACAACATATTCTCATCTACAATTATGAGCCAACTCACTTTTAATCGCCTTTTTTTAAGCGTCAAACGCATCAATGCACTTTAACAACACCAAGCAACGTGGATCAGACATGATCAAAACATGACCTGAGCTTTTTTCCCATCACCTTTCAATGGTCTGTGGTAGTGGTGGAAATGAGTGCATGGTACGACTGTCCTTGACAGAGAGCGACACTGCAAAACTTTGAAGTTCTGGATTGATGTATAATCCTTCATCGTGATATCCCTCTACTCTTTATCCGCACCAGTTCGCAGCTGCAAAACCCATCAAGGGATCCTGATGTATTCGGATTTTGGATGAACAAGCAGGCGAAAGCCATCAGCCCTATGTATACAGTGTTTCCCCTGTGGTCGTCACAAAGCCGTTTTTGTGAAGCCCAAGTAGGTTCTTGCCTCAGACGTGCTTCGAGATGGGTTGTTCTGACTCGGCCCAAAGCCAAACCCCAAACAGTTGTTGTGGTGATACTTCCTGGATCACGCTTGAGTTGGGGGTCTGGCCTTAAGCGCACAGCTTGCATATAAACTGGTATAGAGCGGTAAATGGATGCGTAACTCTGCCTTTCATACTGACACACGACTACTTCACTTCGCTAATAGACAGATAGCTTATTTTATAGACTACACGTGGGCCTTAAATCGTTGCTGTGGATATTTTACGACTGAAAAAATGGAGTGCTTGTAGGAAGCATAGGAGTAACTGGAGGAGAAACAGGAGAATGATGAGGAGCTCGAGCAAGAACTGGTACAGATCATCGTGGGAAAAAGGGAGAAAGACCAAGAGCTCTAGAAGGAGCAAGAGATGAAGGAGGATAGAGAGGGAAAGGAGATCAAGGAGAAGAAGTTACTAGAGTAGATGCACGAAAACATGAGTTGTAGCTGTAGCAGCAGTGGACGTAGGAATTTAGTGGGACCAGCACCGTTAATGAACACTTGCAATAGGAGTTCCCTCATCAACCAAACGTTGTCAACAATGGCGGCCATCCATCCGATTTCCCAGTCCTCCAACACTTGTTCATGGAAATATTCTCCCGCTCATCTTTAAGTCGTCTCTGCTCACTTAGTCATTTGGTAATGAAACTTCCGTCGTCAGTTGACACAAATGTTCACGCTTTTCCCGGAAATCCTATCGGGAAAAAAAGGTCAAGCCCTGTGCTTTCTCCATCTTCACTTCCTCCTGCTACCTGCTCGTAACAACGTAACCTCCCACTAATCTTGTCGAAAGCGCGTGTTGGTCTGATGTGACTAAACGTGTTCGCCTCTTCTTTCGCCTTGCCGCATATCACCTCGTAATCAAGCCATTTGGACGTCCCAGTTCAATGATTTGATGCGGTGTCGGGAAATTGTCGCAGTTCACCAATACGATGTACACGCCTTCACGGTTCAGTTTGAAATCAAATGTTTCGTGATTTTCTAGTTCGCGAGTCTGGTTAATGATATTCAAATGCGTGGAGATCAATTGCAAAGAACACTTTTCTCGAGAGTTATTCTACAGTTGAAGCATCACTGTGCCATGCACCACGGTTGTGCATCGCCACTACAGCTATCAAAATAATGAACGATACGGTCAAATGAAGCCTGATGCAAATTACTTAACGCTCTTATACCCATGCCATGGACATTACATCTAAGTATCCATGCCCATGCCTCTATCTCATGTCTCCTTCATGAACCCATACCACCCCCCACCCGCCCCCTACACTCCACTCCTAACCATACTGGTTTCCTCCTAGATGGGGTGACAAGCGAAGAGACACGTATCGGAGAAGAGTCAACAAGTGCCATGTAGAGGTTGTCGACCGCTCCAGATCTCCCATGTTGCTATTTCTGCGTATCCTCTAGGCGCCCTGCAAGCTGCCCACGCTCTGTATCACCATTATGCTTCAGTGCGCGGTTCAGAGAGGGGGTTTGCAAGGGATGACTTTCTGCTTCGCCCCTCTCTCTCGCCACTTTCACTGACTTCACCCGTCATTAATTTCCTTGCGGTGAGAGGCAGCCACAAGTTGTTGGCTTCGGTACCGGGTGCCAGGCTTTCGCAGCCAGTCAAGGTTTAGATCGTTGCTGTCATCGTCATGTACGCTTTGCTTGACACCCGGGGGTCTACTGAGGTAACCTAACTGTTTACATTCCATTGGCAAGCGACGTGATATATATATGTATCTTATGACGTTCCAGATCTACGCATCGCGTATTTTCCAAACTCTCAAAGGGCGTACTTATTGAAGTTTTTCTTTTTCTTTTTTAATACATCTAAAGTCACTATCTGGCGCAATGTGGAAGAGGCCCACAAAAGACTCATCAGCAAAGTCATAATGTAAAATACTTGTTCATCAGACAGTTTTCTTAGGTGTTGAGAAAGTCTCTATTTATCGGCAACGGTGTTGAGGCTTACAATCATACTTTGGTGGTCGAATGAGGTGCAGAGTTAAGATGATCAGAAAGAGAAAAGTACTTAACAAAGCAATTGGAGCGCATATTTCTAATATGGTCGTTTTCAAGGCAAGAGATTCTTTACTCCCTCTTAATCACTTCCATAGTTTCTGTCGCTTTAATTGAACAATTATTCGACTGGTGAAAATAAGTAACTTGCAACGATGCAAAGATGGTGACGGCGTCTGCAAAATTCTTCGCACCACGTTGTACGTGCAGAAAGTCTAATTCGTTCTGTCGTGTTTCTCAGTGGCTGTCAGGTTTACGGTGTGGGAAGACCGTACGTCTTCTTCTTTTGATGGGCTGGAAGCTGCCAGCCTGCGTGACTCTTATCGCCTCAGCCCACCCTCCTCTGGGGCCCTATCTTCCTCTGCTTTGATCACTTTCCTCCCAAACAGTTCCTCGATAAATATGACTCCAGCTCAAGTGCATATGACGGGTCTTTCCTTCATTTCTCAACCTGGAGAAGTGGTGGGAGAGAGAGAGAGAGAGAGAGAGAGAGAGAGAGAGAGAGAGAGAGAGAGAGAAATGTATTCAGTTGGCGGACTTACATGGTCATCTTACACTTTCCACGCTCGCAATTTATGCCAATTTTGATTCAAGTAATGCTTCTGAGAGAAAGAGCCAGAGGGCGGGCGAGCGAGCGAGCGAGAGAGAGAGAGAGAGAGAGAGAGAGAGAGAGAGAGAGAGAGAGAGAGATAGAAGTTGGGGGGGCGGGGTGGTATAATGGTAGGTCGTTTGTACTACAGAGCAGTCATGTTCTCTCCAAAGACACGTTGATCAAAAACGGTGTCCCAGACTCAGAACTTTCTTCCTAACCACTGGTCTGTGTTTGAAAGGAGTCCTTTCATTGAATAAAGGATTTTATTCATTTTACTATACGACATACATTCTATTGGATTGCCAAGTAATCCGCATCTCCCAGTATATTTTTCGGTATCCAGTATCTTTTTTGATATCTTGCCGCTCTTTGCTCTTCTTTGAGTATCCGTTCTCATGTTTTGATTTCATGTTAACAATAATACTTTGGTTGTGTTTTAGTCATAGATGTCTTCCAATAGACATGCACCCAGTTTTGCTAGCTTTGGCAGCATGCATTGGGGAACTTCTAGCCCAGCTAGAGATGCCCATGGAGTGGCTAGCAGCTGCGGTACACTTGCGTGCCTGCCTTTCCTCCACTAGGAGCAAAACAGGAAGGCCTGGCCTCGATGCAGTTCTGCCAAGGGGCGATTGCCTCGAGCAGGCCAGCATTGCGTCCTGTCTTATTTGCAGCCAGGCTCTCCACATGCCCAACCTCACTCGCCTGAAAACTTAAGAGTAAGCCTATTGTTCGGACAATCGCCGGTGCCTTTCGAACCAATTGAATCCGCAAACAATTGCATGCAAAGCGGAAGAGGGCTTGGAACCGTACCATTGTTAAACGTATCGTTTTGATACAATGGGATCATAATTAAATCTAATATTTGACCATCTCCTGTAGGACCTTGAGCTCTTGAGAACAAGCAAGCAGCCCTGAATTTCGCTGAAAACGCGCAAATCATAAAACAACATAGCCTGAAGCGCCAAAGCCGGTCAAAATGTAGACAGTGA
>JAWQFJ010019726.1:20000-30000 GCA_034096865.1 Theodoxus fluviatilis | reverse complement strand
TTCTTTGCTCTCTCAGGTAGAAACATAGATATTATCCCCAATGATCAGGCGTGTCTTTTTTCAGGTATGTCATAATGATAGCAAATGATGTCTCAGCAGCTAAGATTTTAAAAAATAATAATTTAAGGGTAATGTATGTTGTATTCAGAAAAGACAATTGAAAGCACAGAAAAATAGGAGAAGGCAAGAGGTCGTGAAAAGACTGGGTTACGTTGTTACTGAAGGGAGAAACATAAACATCACAGCTGGGCTCAAAGTGATAAATGCTCACCATCTTGGTAGATTATGATTTCTTCTGACGCGAGAAAAACTACCCCTGTGGTTGCGTCAAATTGGTTCCGGTGTGAAATCTACATGCAAACACCGTTTCGTCAGGACAGATAGTTTTGCAAATTACAGCCAGGCAACGGAAGGAAGCCTTTGTATTCCACTAGTTCCGTTCTTTTCCTGCAGAACGTGGTGACAGCAGGAAGCAACCTGCTGTCCGAGAACAAGACTTCTGCCTGGTTCAAAATGGCCCAAGAGGACAAGGTCAGATCCGTGACGTCACTGCTAGTTGCCATGGATACGGCGACCGCGGCCATGGCAGAGGAGCTGGACAAGCCCACAGTCATCAATACCAAGGACGAGAACATCGGTGTGCTTGCTTTGCTTCCCGTGGTCAATCTTGACCCTCTTCCTGCTGCATTTAGTGATTTTTACGGAAACCTTTTTTCTAAGTGGAAGCATTCATTTTGCGAGATACAGATGAAAGCTTTGAAATGAAAACAACATCAAATCCAGTTTCGATAGTATATATCTCGTCATAATAAACCTTATCAAACAAATTTGTAGTTATATTTTCATGTATTTCTGCTCATCAGTCGTCTGATAAACTTTATTCTATATTCAATCATTCGCACCAGTGAACCGTAACCCCTTCCTATATCACAATTTGTTTTTCTCACTTGTGTTGTAATAATTGAGTATAAAGCGGTAAGTAGTTTTGACGACTGACTCGCAGTAGTGAATATTCCTCATTGGTCGTTGCCGTGGTTACTCTGCAGCCATGGAGCTACAGGTGGTGGATGTGACGTCAGTGACCCAGATGACGTATGACGATCCCTCGGCTCAGAATAGGTTCAACATCCCGGCCGCTACCCTGCGTTCCATCAGCAAAGGTGAGGTATTCTGCACTGTCCACCAGGTCTGCCTCGATATTGATCATGACCCCTCAAGATATTTTCATTAAATCCCCAAAATTAGTTAATAATTACTCAGACCATTCAGCCGACTTTTGATAAGTTATTTTCAGCATGACATGAATATAATACAAAATATTCCATTTTCAGAGGGTATTCGTCCCGCAATAATATAGAATTTCAAACAGTAATCAGTGGTGCATTAGTCTGGATTTTTTGTTTAATATTCACAAAGAAGCAAGAAGAAATGATCAAAAAAAGGTTCTACCATTTCTCATTTTCTTATGTTGTTGAATTTTTAAACGTCAAACTTCTGAGTCTGAACCGACCATCAAGTGGCCACACAACTCATCAGTAACGCATTCAGAGACTGTCGTAGAGATTTTTCGCCTCGTTAAAAGCACATGTACTTCGCGACTCATTGTGTAGAGAGATATTACTGAAATAAATCTTGAGTTGTGTGCACAATTTCATTGTGTTTAGTTGAAAGCAACGATCTTTTCAGCAGAGAGAGAAATGGCATAGTGCATTAGAATAATCCATGACGCACAGAGCTGATGATCGTTTGTCACATCCGCTATACGCACGCTAAACGAGTGAGATGTGGTGCCCATTTGATGGCTTGTTCCTGTATGCACCTGTATTGTATGTGCGACTGTATTAATCTACGACTGACACTTCTGGTTGTGGAAAACTTTCCACGATGTGGTGCTGGACTACTGTTGGAGACATGTTTTTGTGTGCGAGTGTATTGTATGTACAGTATGTAATCAGCGTTGGTGAAAGTATACAAATAATCGCCTACCATGTGGGATAAATTATGTTCCTCTACCTACCTCCCTGCCTACCTACCTACCTACCTATCTACCTTCCTGCCTACCTACCTACCTATCTACCTATCTACCTTCCTACTTACATTTATCTATCCATCCATCCGTCTGTCTGTCTGTCTGTCTGTCTGTCTGTCTGTCTGTCTGTCTGTCTGTCTGTCTGTCTGTCTGTCTGTCTGTCTGTCTGTCTGTCTGTCTGTCTGTCTGTCTGTCTGTCTGTCTGTCTGTCTGTCTGTCTGTCTGTCTGTCAAGCTGTCAAGCTGTCTAGCTGTCTAGTTAGCTAGCTACCTGCACTGGAGCTCAATGCACCATTCCTCTCTGACAGACGGACTGGCCAAGGCAGTGTTCATGACGCACCAACGCCTGGGGGATCTGCTTGAAGAGAGAAGTGCCGACCCCCAGAGCGATGCCCCCATCCCCCGTGTCCTCAGTCTGGTGCTCAGCGCCTCCCTGGGGCGGGGCACCCCCGCCCAACTGCCAGAACCCGTCTCCTTCACCATGAAGCTCACCCAGGTGCGGCCCAGGACTCAGCCGCTTTTCCCGCCCCTCTCACTGTGCCTCTCTCTGTGTGTATGACTGCTGAGTGCTGTCCCGCATTTGTGGGTGCCGGCACGGATTTTTCGGTCTTGAAAATCATCACCTTGTGCTTGTGTGTGTCTGAGTTATCTGTAACTTTTAAAATACATAGATTAGGTGTGTGCGTGTGTGTTTGTGTGTGTGTTTGTGTGTGTGTGTGTGTGTGTGTGTGTGTGTGTGTGTGTGTGTGTGTTTGTGTGTGTGTGTGTGTGTGTGTATGTGTGTGTGTGTGTGTGTTAGTGTCTGTGTCTGCATGTTTGCGAATGTATGTATATGCATATGCGTGCGTGCGTGCTTATGTGTGTGCGTGTGTGTGTGTGTGTGTGTGTGTGTATGTGTGTGTGTGTGTCTGTGTCTGCATGCTTGCCTATGTCTGTATGTACATTTATATGCGTGTGTACGTGCGTGCATGCGTGCGTGTGTGTGTGTCCTTGTATGTCCGTGTGCGTGTACGTGTGTATGTGTGTGTGTGCTTGTGTGTGTGTTTGTGTGTATGTATGTGTTTGTCTATGTGTGTGTGTGTGCGTGCGTGCGTGCGTGGGTGCGTGCGTTTGTTTGCTGCGGATCTAGCTCTTACACTAGTGTCTCGTGCTGTTGAAAATCTGCCTGTTGCTTGTTACAGGAGTTGCCCCCTAAAACCCGTCCTCTCTGTTCCTTCTGGGATATTCCCATGAGGTGAGTTCTCTCTCTCTCTCTCTCTCTCTCTCTCTCTCTCTCTCTCTCTCTCTCTCTCTCTCTCTCTCTCTCTCTCTCTCTCGCGCGCGCGCGCGCGCGTGTGTGTGTGTGTGTGTGTGTGAGCATGCATCTGTACGAATATAGGGGTCATGGACGCTTCGCCCCAATTGCGACATTCGGAACGTCGTTTAGCTTAAGATTACACCCGAATCACGCGCACCGTTAAGGTGCATGGAGTACAGTACCGCCGAGCAAGACGTTTGTCACAAAACGCAGATACATTAATGCGGCCGGATCTTAGCTAAACGACGTTCCGAATGTCGCAATTGGGGCGAAACGTCCAGCACCCGAATATAGCGTCAGTCTCTTTGGCACAGCACAACAGCATTATCTGTGGAGCTACTGGAGTGGGTCGAGAAAGGTCGGCATCCCAAACTGTCGGCTGAGCAGAAGCTAGAGCAACAATTTTTAAGCGGCAGCCGCGAGTTCTGTGTGAATAACCAAGGATGCAATATTTCACTTCGATAAAACATGCAGTCACGACGAGCGAAGATATGAGGGGAGGGCAGCCACAGATGTCATTTCTCCAAGTGAGCTGGACTGCATGGGCAAACGCTGGCCCTTTCTGTGAGTGCATTCAGTTCCGTGGGAGAGTGAAGATTTAGTCGCGAGATAAGGATCCTGCTCCTTTTTGCATGAGCTAGAAATTTCAGCGTTGATAAGATGGAGTTTATCAACGCGGCAAAGAATTTCACTCAGCATGCTTACATAGCACGACCACGCTGCAATTTAATTGGCTGCAGGAGGAGGCCCATGCCCCCTGGTGGATGCCCTTGTACAGGCCTGTATTAGGCTGACGTCATCAGTCGACTTCAAGCTTGCGGAGTGTCTTTGCCCTTTCTCCTGTCTTGCCTTGGAGTCCTCCTCGGAATTCTCACCCAAAAAACGCACAGTTACGTTGACCTTCAGATCTATGGAAGTTACTTTGAAATACACCCCGCTCTTCTCTCTGTCTTCATTTCTATTGCCCCGCATTCCCGGATGAAAGTATAAAAAGCAAAGATTATTCGCGTATCCAGATCGCTCAGGCAGAGCTTTGCTCAAGTTGCTCCTACACATATTTTCTGCTATCGAGATCTCCGTCCAGGCGCCTCCATCAGTGTGCACTTTCCCTGGCCTGAGCCAGCATTCCAGCCTTTGAACTTTGACCCTTCTTCACGTCAGTGCTGCTCCAATGACTTTGCTGTCGTCGCTCTCTTCCTGGGATGCCTTGGGGAGGAACCCCGATGTTTACAACTGGGCCACCTGCTCTGCTGACTTGATGTAACCTGAGGCTGCTGCTGATCCCGTGGATAGTCTCCGCCAGTAAACACGCCCCAGGATCCAGGGTATAGCTCGTCACAGTGAAGTGAAATCCCACACGTGGTTGACGTTAAAACAGTCATTAACTTCGTCCACTCCGACCCGACACCAGAGTTGAAATGTCGCGCCTCTCGTGATCGGATGGAAACGTCAGGGAAAGATGTAACATTCACAAGCGAAGGACAAGGCTGGGACGGCAACAATCATATTCTCGTTTCCAGTACATTTTAAGATTGAAGACTCGATCGCACCAGAAAATGTTTTGTGGGCGTGATTTCGTCGTAGTGTACTGTCAAAGAGTACGTTAAAGTACTCAGCAAGCGTATAATGCATTATAACCATAGGTGTCAAGTCTCACGTATTTTGCGTGAGTCTCACGCAATTTCAGTGATTTTCAAGTCTCACGGCGTGAGATGAAAACCTCACGTATTTTTGCGTTTTAGTCGGACTGATTTTCTTTTAAAGGTTCGTCTGAGGACAGTGTGAAAGTGTACAAGCCTCGCGGTAAGTGCGCGATTTGCGGAAGTCAGGGGCCGGAAGTCGCTTCTCGCGCATGAGTAGTGTGCTACAACAAAGAGATTCAAAGCGCAATTATGGCGTCTTCTTCGAAACCACCTGCGAAAAGGGCTCGGTATTCTTCAAAATACCAGTGTGAGTGGGAAATGGACAAAGAGTTTCAGGGGCAGATCAGCAAGTCGGATGCAGGCTCTGATTTTACTTACTGCAAGTCATGCAAACGGTCGGTAAAGGTATCGGCGTCGGGGCGATTTGACATAGTTCGCCACTTCGCATCTTCAAAGCACAAAGAAGCTTTTAAAATAGCAAAACAGCACATCCCTCTCGATGTTACATTCCGGAGGCAGGCTAACAACTTGGACCAAGGAAAGATCGTATCTCAGTCAGAGATTCTCTTCTGCCAATTCCTTGCAAAACACAACCTGCCAGCGACAACCGCCAACCATTTCACCATTCACATGAAAAAGATGTTACCTGACTCGAAAGCGGCCCAAGCCTTCTCCTGTAAGAGGACCAAGGCAACACAAATCATCAAACGATGCCTGGCTACAGAATTGACAGCCCACCAGCCACAGAACACAAGTTCTTGCATGATGTTCGACAGTTCTACACAGCCTGTGTCCAGAAAATGTTGAACGGGTTCCCATTTGGAGATGAGATCCTGGAACATCTTCAGGTCCTGGACCCCAGCAAGAGAGAGCAGCTGCCATACACTGACATTGTGACACTGGCAATGAAATTTGCTGATGATGTTGACCAGGAAGACCTGAAAGAGGAGTGGGAAGACTTTCAACTCCTGGGTGAGGGTGAGCTGGTACTTTTGGATCAGAATGGAAAAGCCAAAACAATGGATGTTGTCTGGAAGGAGATCCTCACAATGAAAACACCTTTTGGAGAAGTTAGGTTCCCTCTGCTTGGCAAAGTGTTTCCTTCTCTTCTGTGTCTACCCCACAGCAATGCTGACAGTGATAGAGTGTTCTCAATGGTGAGAAAGATCCACACAGATGCCAGAAGCAGTCTGGCTCCTGACACCCTGGCAGCTTTCTTGCAAGTGAAGATGAACTCTGATGAGTGTTGTCATGATTTCCGGGTGACTTCCACAATGCACAAGAGAGCAAAGGCTTGAACTGATGAGTACAACAAAGAACATCAGTGACTGTGAGGTACTGTAGCAGGATGTAAATAGAAAACTGAACATGTGAGTGAGGGGGAGCAGTGGATGTAAATAGAGAACTGTCAGAACTGAACATGTGAGTGAGAAGGATCAGTGGATGTAAATAAAGAACTGTCAGAACTGAACTTGTGAGTGAGGATGAGCAGTGGCTGTAAATAAAGAACTGTCAGAACTGAACTTGTGAGTGAGGGGGAGCAAAGCTGTGGATGCAAATAGAGAACTGAACATGTGAGTGAGAAGGATCAATGGATGTAAATAAAGAACTGTCAGAACTGAACTTGTGAGTGAGAAGGATCAATAGATGTAAATAAAGAACTGTCAGAACTGAATTTGTGAGTGAGGGGGAGCAGTGGATGTAAATAGAGAACTGTCAGAACTGAACATGTGAGTGAGAAGGATCAGTGGATGTAAATAAAGAACTGTCAGAACTGAACTTGTGAGTGAGGGGAAGCAGAGGATGTAAATAAAGAACTGAACATGTGAGTGAGAAGGATCAGTGGATGTAAATAGAGAACTGTCAGAACTGAACTTGTGAGTGAGGGGGAGCAATGGATGTAAATAAAGAGCTGTCAGAACTGAACTTGTGAGTGAGGGGGAGCAGTGGATGTAAATAAAGAACTGTCAGAACTGAACTTGTGAGTGAGGGGGAGCAGTGCTGTGGATGTAAATAGAGAACTGAATATGTGAGTGAAAAGAAGCAGTGGATGTAAATAGAGAACTGAACACACAACTAATGAGTAAGCCTAATGTGGAGCAGTGGATGTAAACCAAATGACTTAATGAGGGATGTACAGTACTATTTTATATTAGCAGTATACATGTGCTTATGTAATAAAGAAACCCCCCCACAAATTTTGCCGTTTTCACGGATTTTGTTTCATTGCCGCGCGAATCTCATGACAAAGTGATCAATCTCATGACAAATCATGCAAAATCTCATGACAAAACACTAAAAGTACTTGACACCTATGTATAACGTATGCAGATAATTACACTATTCGTTGTCGCTACTGTGCTCTGTCAACTGTTTTTGACACCACAGATGTGGGCTGTTTTAGATTATCCATAAAACAATCCTTCGTATGACGCATTTCGAGCGATTTTAGTGGGATGAGTTATCGTTCTTTGACTCTGTCCATGGTTCACTACTGGTATACAGGAAACAAGTTCTCGGTTGGCGTTGAAATACGAAGTTTTTGCGAGCACGTACTCGGAAAAAAATATCTTGATCAGGTCGCCTCAAGATTGAAGTGCTGTAGCGATGTTGAAAGTTTTCCCCAAGGGTGATTATGGCAGAAACAGCTGTCCCTACCGTATGACCTCGAAATTCTATCTGAGGTTGCCTCTATAGCACATCTGCGAAATGTGTCTCTTATAAATCACGAGAAAAAGAGACTTGTTTGCGACCTAAATTTTTCCAGCAATTCGTAAACCAGATGTTTTATAGTAAAGTTTTCGACCACCTATTTATTCCGAACGGCTCCGTTCTAAGACTTTCGCGTGTCATGCAGGATTAACTACTGCAATAGAAACTGATTGGCAGCCTTCCTCCAGATGAACTTTCATCATCAGGTTGAGTTTCTGAACTGTGAGCAATGCACACACACACACAAACATGCACCACGCGCAGTGTCGCGTGTCAACTTTGAGAGAGAGAGAGAGAGGGAGGGAGAGATAGAGAGAGAGAGAGAGAGAGAGAGAGAGAGAGAGAGAGAGAGAGAGAGATAGAGAATGAGTGAGAGAGAGAGAGAGACTGAGAGAGAGAGACTGAGAGAGAGAGAGTGAGTGAGACTGAGAGAGAGAGAGACTGAGAGAGAGATAGAGAGAGAGAGAACAGAGAGAGAGAGAGGGAGGGAGAGATAGCGAGAGACTGAGAGAGAGAGATAGTGAGTGAGAGAGAGAGTGAGTGAGTGAGTGAGTGAGTGAGTGAGTGAGTGAGAGAGAGAGAGCGAGAGAGACACAGACAGACAGACAGACAGACACAGACAGACACACACACACACACACACACACACACACACACACACACACACACACACACACACAGAACTGAACTGAACTGGTTTATTGTCAGGCCGACAGCCCATACAGAGCTTGTGGTTTACCACACACATGTACAAAGGGGGAAAAGGAAAATAATAAACCACGAAGAACAATCATTGACAAATATCAAATACATGTGCATATATCTACCATGGTCCTTTCGAGCTGAGTGCACGTGATTTTGTTGTGAACTGAAGTACAAGAAGCTCATACGATGGACATGACATCTACAGACGAGTTAGAACGGGAATGTGCACTAACTATCTTCTTTCGCAATTCAAAAGCATAGAAAATGTACATAGTAGCGTTTTTTGACATATTTACATTGCATCCTTTCACTGGGATACTGCATTTCCTCTTCACGTTGTCACTTAAGTACTGTGCGAGATATTTACATCTTATGTCATCTTATAGCTTACAATATAGGAGGAAAGGTTCTTTATCTTCAAATTCATTTTGCAGAATGGACATTTTTGTTTTTCTTTGTCTCTGAGCACATATCATTGATTAATTTTCAAATCATTTATCTCAAACCTAATCGCATAAGGCTATCCCTAAATGTTTTAATCGTGACAAAATTTAGGTATTTCTCTAGTTCGAGCATCTTCTTAAAAGAAGCAATCCATACAAATCTAGGGCGGCTGCTGTTTCTTTCATCCCACCTTTGTCTGTAGCAATCTTGTAACCTCTGCTCAACATTATTAAGGAAATGCTTATCATTTTCTACTCCACCATTCAACCATATATAACCAAAACCTAACTCATAAAGATCATTTCTCATCAAGCATGTCCAATTTTTACTTTCAGAGACATAGAGTTTTGGAGCATTTCATAAGCTTGCTTTGAAATGGCATATTGTTCTACCTGAGCCAATACTTTATGGCTCTGATGGTGGTATTAATTATCACATGATACCTTTCGAGTTCTCCGAATACTAAAGGGTTTGGAGTTCTCACGTCCATCCCCATGAACTTCTTACACGCAAAGGCGTGTGCCTTTTCTATTTTTTCTCTGCTTGTTAGGTCCATATTTCTTATCCGTAACATAGTGTAGGCTGTATCTGAGAATCAAATAGTCGGAAAAAAACTGCTGGGTTAGAGTTGTGGAGGTTTCACATTGCTTTCAATACATGTATACTTTTCTGTTTGCCTTTTGTAGCTGTCTCTTCAAGAGACGCACTCAGAGATAGTTTAGTTGTAAATAAAATTCTAAAGTATTTGTAACCGTTTACTACTTCTAATCTAGAATTTTGTAGGTACCATCTCTCTCCTTCTGCCAAGATGCCTCTTTTCCGAAGGTAATAATTTTCTTCTTTTAAAAAAATAGTATTAACAGTAAGACCAAGCTTTTCCGACACACGTGCAAGGCGGTCTAGCTGGTTCTGAAGTCCATTCGGTGTTGTGGATAGTAATGCCACGTCATGAGCAAAAGGTAGTGCAAATATTTCTGACTCTCCAGGCATCATCTGGATGCCATGTTAGTCATGTGCATGTACATAATCAGCGATACAATTAATATACATTGAAATAAGGAGCTGCTCTCCAAGGCGCCTTGTTTCACGCCGGCTGGGCATGCAAAATCCAGACATGCTGTGGTTTCATCTAACATAAACCAGAGAGAGAGAGAGAGAGAGAGAGAGAGAG
>JAWQFJ010019726.1:10000-15000 GCA_034096865.1 Theodoxus fluviatilis | reverse complement strand
TCTGGGGCAGAGAACAAACGATGATTCACCAATCGGCGTTGCCTAGGTGACGGCACAGCACACGGAACATCCTGTGCTGCATTCTGAAGACAGAGATCAGTCTCAGCCGCGCTGAATGCCTGTGCTGCTGACTGGTGGGGTCTGTCGTAGAAAGACAGGCAGCGCTTTCTCCAGTAACAAACATATCTCTTACGAAGTTCGCCAATTTTATGTCCAAAGTGTGTGTGTGCGAGGACAGGTTTTCACAGACCCCTCTCTGTCCGGGCGTAACAGGCCTTTTCAGCTTCTCGTAGGCACACCAACTTTCATCAGCATGCGTCTTCCATCTGCAGTGTCCTTCCCATGCTCTCCCTCTCCGCCTAGATTCCGTCTTGCGTGGCTCCATAGATGTACGTGTGAGAGGGTGGGGAGAGAGAGAGAGGAGAGAGAGAGAGAGGAAAGAGAGAGAGAGAGAGAGAGAGAGAGAGAGAGAGAAAGAGAGATAGAGATAGAGAGAGAGAGACACAGACAGACAGACAGACACACAGACACACAGACAGACACACAGACAGACACACAGATAGACACACAGACAAATGGACAGACATATTGACAGGCACGCAGGCAATCACACAGACAGACGCACAGACACACAGAGAAATATACAGACACGCAGACAGGCAAACAAACAAACAAACAAACAAACACACACAAACACATACACACACAGACGCACACACAGACAGACAGATGCAAACACAAATACACACTCACAGACACAAACACAGACACACACGCACACACACATACACACACAGACGCACAGACACGCAGAGAAATAGACAGACTCGCAGACAGGCACAAAACACACACACACACACACACACACACACACACACACAGACAGATGCAGACACACACACAAACAAAAACAGACACAGACACAAACACACACACAGACACACACAGACACAAACACAAACACACACAGACACAGACACAAACACACACACAGACACACACACACACACACACAGACACACACACACACACAAACACACACACACACAGACACAAACACACACACACAGACACACATACACACACACACACACAAACACACACACACAAGCACACAGACACACACACAGACACAAACACACACACAGACACAAACACACAAACACGCACACATACACACACAAACACACACACACATACACACACACACACACACAGATGCAGACACACACACACAGATGCAGACACACACAAACACAAACACACACACAGACACAAGCACACACACACACACATACACACACGACAGGCAGGCAGTCAGCGTTTTCAGACAGGTGTCTTCCTAATTCGGTCTATTACTTTCAATGCGTGTGGACGTGACATTCAACGGCAGAGAGGATGGTGTGTCAAAATGTATCTTGAGAAACTCGTGTTTTATTTCCTTTCATTGTTATGAAATGCCAATTCTCTTCAAAATGAAACCAACTCAAAGTTTTTTCGTTTGTTTGTTTGTTTGGTTGTTTGCTTGTTGTTTGTTTTGGCTTGGTTTTGAATACCCAAACATAAGAGTTCTTCTGCCATAGGTCAGCGGAATTTGATATTTGTTAGAACATCCTGTGGGAAGAGAACGCAAGCCATTGGACTGGATAATAGTATACCATCCTGTCGTCACTGGATGTGTTTGCGCCTACAGGTGGGGTGTGGCGTGGTGGCAGGCCTACTGCACTACTTCCTGCTGGCCTCCTTCACCTGGATGTTCCTGGAGGGACTCCACATTGTCTTCATGCTGGTCCAGGTCTTTGACGCAGCCAAGTCCAGAGTCAAGTACTACTACCTGGCAGGCTACGGTACGTGTGACGTCGTGTCCAGTGGCAGGCTGCTGCATGAATGACGTCATATCTAGTGGCAGGCTACGGTATTGTGACGTCATGTACAGTGGCAGACTGTGGCATGTATGACGTCATATCTAGTGGCAGGCTGCGGTACGCGTGACGTCATGTCCAGTGGCAGGCTGTGGCGTGTATGACGTCATACCTAGTGGCAAGCTGTGGCATGTATGACGGCGTGTCCAGTTGCAGGCTGTGGCATGTATGACGTCATATCTAGTGGCAGGCTGCGGTACGTGTGACGTCATGTCTAGTGGCAGGCTGTGGCATGTATGACATCATACCTAGTGGCAAGCTGTGACATGTATGACGTCGTGTCCAGTGGCAAGCTGTGGCATGTATGACGTCATATCGAGTGGCAGGCTATGGTACGTGCGACATTGTGTACAGTGGCAGGCTACATTTTCCAGGTAGAAAACGGTTTTTAGTGAGGTTTCACCAGTACCAGGCGGAAGTACAATGCATCTTTTTATCTACTGCTCTCAGCATGTAGTGTCAACGACGCGTTTTCTACTTGCAACAGACGTTGAACGTTGACCAGGTTTCAGCCTATAAACAAATGGCAGAGAACGACTGCTTCCTCAAATATACGTAATGCAGCTGGACCAGTTCTGCGTTGCACTGGCAGTTTTTGACACTACATAATGACAGTCTCTGACGCCACTGCCAGCTGGCAGGATACCTGAATGTGGTGCTATGACCATGTTCTTAGATAAATGTCAACGGCTCGGGCGTCCTCATACGTTGTTACTTCCAAAAGTTTGATGCGCACTTTAATTATCAAACCTTATACAACGAGATGAAAATTAATTTGGCCGTATTGGTCCTCGCAAAGTTTTGCTTAGAGTACGCCTGTAATCATTTAATGACAAAACCTAGAGACAATGATGATGATGATGATGATGATGATGATGATGATGATGATGATGATGATGATGATGATGATGATGATGATGATGATGATGATGATGATGACGATGACGACGACGACAATGATGACGATTTCAAGCGGCGCCTGCAGTGTGTTGCACTCTCAGTTTATAAGTTGTGAATATGGTGATAAATACAGATGACCACAAATGTATGTATATTCATATATTTATTTGAGACCAGTCCATCACTTACCCACGTTCGTCTTGCAGGCATTCCACTCATTGTGGTGTTGGTGTCTGCGGCTGTCTTCCCCCATGGCTATGGCACTGCCAAGTTGTGAGTGTTTCGTTCTTTGCCTCTCTCTCTCTCTCTCTCTCTCTCTCTCTCTCTCTCTCTCTCTCTCTCTCTCTCTCTCTCTCTCTCTCTCTCTCTCTCTGTGTCTCGCTCTGTGTGCGCGTGCACGTGTGTGTGTGTGTGTGTGTCTGTGTGTGTGTGAGTGAGTGTGTTTGTGCGTGCGTGCGTGCGTGTGTGTGTGTGTGTGTGTGTGTGTGTGGGTGTATGTGTGTGTGCTTCGTCTGGTCAGCGTTAGTGTTTCCTGCAGACTTGAGACTTGTTGAGTGCTTGCATATCGTTATCTCAATAACGGTTCATTTGTATTTCAAATTTTTCCTACGTATTTATATTGACACCATGTTTGTCAATGTAATGGAGAAATAGGTTTTTGGAAGTATCTCACCTGAGAGAGAGTTGATTTTTGCTGGCACGTTGAGGGTGAAGTTAGTAGTCCAAAAGCAGTGTGAAATTTGAAGTAAAAGGTGAGTGGAAGTTGAGTTCTTCCCCAGGGTGATGAGCGGTGTTCGCTCTTAAGTATGAGTTGTGGTAAGTAGAAATGGACAGTGAGTTGGTTGTGAGAAGATAGTGATATAAGAGAGCGCAAGAGGAGAGAGAATCGATCGGCCCCCACACAGCAGAGCACAGAGCGGAGAGAGAGAGAGAGAGAGAGAGAGAGAGAGAGAGAGAGAGAGAGAGAGAGAGAGAGAAGCCGACAAAGAAGAGAGAAGCGGAAGGCGAAGCAGGGAAGAGAGAAGCACACAAGAGAGAACCAGACGGCAGAACAGAGCGAAGCAGACGAATTAAGAGAGAAACGGACGGTCGGCTAGGCAGACGTCCCTACTGAGTGAGGGAGCGAGTGACGGAGAGAGACAAAGAGAGAGATGGAAGGTTGGTCGAAGTAGTTCTTTTATGTCAAGGGCGTCATGACATACGTTTTATTAGTTTCATGTGAGCAGGTTGACCGTAGTTTTACTGGTGTTTATAATTCTCCATTAACGTTTTATCTGTGATTATTTACTTGTGTGTAGAAATTCTCCGTTGGAGTTGAATATTTTCTTGTAGCTGTGTCTCTCGTTTAGAGTAGAGTATACTAGTAGTGGGTGTGAATGTTATAAGGAGAGTTATTTGGGAGGAAGTCGTAGATGAGCCAGATGTAAAATAACATCTTTTCTTTTACCCCTTTTTGCTGAGTGGCAAATCTATTTTATCAGTGATTCCACTTTTTTTTCTTCTCTCTTTACTACCTGTGATTATGGGAAAGATATGATTTCAATTGATTGATTAAAAATCTTGTATTTACCCCGTGACCGTTTTTATTAAGTTTATTGAAATCCCCGTAACAGTCAAGTATTGCACCCGCGCCATGTTTTCTCTTTTTAAAAATTATTTTGCCACATTCATCTAACTAAAGAAACTATTTGTGTCTATCCAAAGAATTTGTGGAATTCAGCATCATTATGTACTCTGCTAGAACGGTTCTCGTGGGGCGCATGCAGGTGAAAGAGTTTGATAATCTGACTCAATGTGTCATCCCGGATGACACGTTTTGGAATGGAGGGAAGGAGGAAACGCAGTCTGAATGATGAACGTGTGCAGTAACACGCCTGTGAGAGTGGTATTTGTCTTGACAGCTGCTGGTTGACCACAGAGCGGTTCTTCATCTGGAGCTTTGCGGCCCCCGTTGCCGTCATCCTGGTGGTAAGTCTGCGCTCCGGAGACTAAGACGCTAAGCTACTGCTAGTTTGGCTACGTGAGGCAGTCGCTTGATTGTGTTCGCCATTTTGAGACACTCTCCCGCCAGCACAAGTGTGGCGTATTTTGTTATTCATTTTTTTCTATTAAGAATGCGCTCTTAAACACTCAATGCCAGCGCTAAGTTTTGTCATATGAAATTCGTGATAAGATTTC
>JAWQFJ010019726.1:0-5000 GCA_034096865.1 Theodoxus fluviatilis | reverse complement strand
GAATCCACAAACACAGTCAAATGGCCATGCTTCCTTAGTGACATCATTCAGAGCCATTGAGTCTCCTTTTACAAATGGCGTTGTTTGTACGTTTAGGTCGTAGTTATAAGTGTTATCGCATTCGTGTGTAAAATTACCATGTGCTTAAAATGTTAACAGCATCATTGGCGGTAGATTACTTCCTTCCTACCTTTATCCACCAACCCCACTTTATGTCCTCCGTCCTTCCTCTGTCTGCATCGCTCTTTTTATTTCCCTCTCTGTCGCCTTTCTTCAAGTCCCCCCCCCCATTTTTTTGCCTTACTTCCGCCCCATTCCACCGTGTTCTCTCCCTCCCCAACTCAAGTCACTTAACTCCTGACCATCCCATCGTATCTCCTCCCTCCCCATCCCAAGTCACTCAACTCCTGACCACCCCATCGTATCTCCTCCCTCCCCATCCCACGTCACACAACTCTTGACCACCCCATCGTATCTCCTCCCTCCCCAACTCAAGTCACTCAACTCCTGACCACCCCATCGTATCTCCTCCCTCCCCATCCCAAGTCACTCAACTCATGACCACCCCATCGTATCTCCTCCCTCCCCAACTCAAGTCACTCCACTCCTGACCACCCCATCGTATCTCCTCCCTCCCCATCCCAACCCACTTCCTCCTGACCACCCCATCGTGTCTCCTCCCTCCTCATCCCAACCCACTCCACTCCTGACCACCCCATCGTATCTCCTCCCTCCTCATCCCAACCCGCTTCCCTCCTGACCACCCCATCGTATCTCCTCCCTCCTCATCCCAACCCACTCCACTCCTGACCACCCCATCGTGTCTCCTCCCTCCCCATCCCAAGTCACTCTACTCCTGACCACCCCTTCGTGTCTCCTCCCTTCCCATCCCAACCCACTTCACTCCTGACCACCCCCATCGTGTCTCCTCCCTCCTCATCCCAACCCACTCCACTCCTGACCACCCCATCGTGACCCATTCCTCCCCATCCCAACCCACTCCACTCCTGACCACCCCATCGTATCCCATCCCTCCCCATCCCAACCCACTCCACTGCTGACCACCTCATCGTGTCCCATCCCTCCCCAGCCGCCCAAGTCACTCCACTCTATTCCATCTTTCTGTTTCTCTTGGTTATCTCTTTTGTAAAACATGCACTTTGCCATGTACTGGGTATGCGGGCCTTCTGATGGATTGCTCCGCATGTAATACTACTACGAGCACTTGCAAGCGTGGGACGATGAAGTTCAATCACTTTGTCATATGACAGACAGCTCTCATTTTGTTTTACATTGCATGTTCACTTTCTTTACCAAAAACAGATTCTACGCAATTGTCCCATTGTAGCAAAAGCAAATTCTGAAGCGATGAGATTAGACGTTGCTTCATTTCCAGAGAGCCATCACATAGAACAATCAATAAAGTTTACTTTTTGGGGACAATCATGTCAACAGCAAAATGTACAGGAAATGACGACTTCTAATACTTACATACTTCTCACTCATCTAGCCTGCCACTCTTACATTTTTTTAAAGTAAAATCTTACCATCGTCGACTTTTGACAAGGTTTTAGTCATGAACGCAGATGTTGCTCTGTGTACATGCAAACAGCATTAGCGCAATGCAGGTTTTATATCTAAAGGCGTGGCTTGAATAATCATCCATGTACTGAAACAAAAGTGTGTGTGTGCTCTGATTCTAATGTTCTAATATTCATTGACACCCTGTCCATCCCTTTCTGAAATCAATCACATTTTGAGTCATTATTTTTCACTGTTTTATTTTCTTGCTCGAGATTGTATTACTATTGCTATGCTGGGATATTTTTGTACATGTGCGAAATGGATGTGAAAATGTTTTTACTGGATGATCATTACTTTCTCCATGTTTGATAGAATGTTCAAAACTCTACTGCATGCAGTCATTTGTAGATGTGAAAATGTCCACGCGCAATTGTTGTTGCATGGCATGAAGTTTCACTAGAAAATATTATATGTAGAATCACAAGTGCACACAACCTGTCTGTACAGTGTACATATCGTTCATATCTTGCTCTTTTTTTCTTTCAAATACCTAGTACCTCCTCTCGTAAAGCTGATGTAAGATGTAGATATTTTTCTTATGCACAAACTCTCCTGTCTTTGCGTACATCATTCGTAGCACCTTTTTACTGCGTGTGCATGCTGTGTGAGTGTGCACATTGCATCGATTCCATTTCTGTAGTACTCTAAACGTCGTATGGTGTTCGTTGACAATGGATGTTGTATAATGTTGTCTCCTGTCTGTCTTTAATCTTCTGCTAACCCCGTCTTCTAGTTTCATAAACGAAAATCAGACTCTGAATATTCATGAATTCTTAGAGACCTCTAATCTTCACGACAGGTTCGTTGATGATTACACAATTACATGTATAGTTTCCCATTGATGCGATAAACGCGCATGAACTAGTGCGGTGCGCACCTGTTGTGTAATGCACGATTCATTTCAGGCGGGGTCGCAACCAGCTCGAGAACAGAGCTATAGATAATGTCATTGATCCTTTCCCGTTGGATTGACTAGGCTTCGAGGGGCACATAACTCTTGCCCGGCTCTCCACACAGCGTCGTGGAGTCCTAATTCCAGCCTCAGCTAACGTCAGCGAAGGGACACGTGCACACTTCATGTTGCAGACGGTCAAAAAAAGGCATTTCCATCGAATTCAAACAAAACTAATAAATGTTTTTTGTGTCTGTCTGTGTCGTGTTTTTATGTTTGTATAGCTACTGTGAAATCGTTGGATACTTTTTGATGTCTCAGTCAAAAGTCACAGTTCCACTGAATGAAGACAAAACCAGAAGCTCCCCATGCGTAATTCAATACATGTACATACCGAATGAGGCTCCTTTCGTCAAGAGAGCTTTTGTATACGTTGGTATGCATGGTGTGTGTGTGTGTGTGTGTGTGTGTGTGTGTGTGTGTGTGTGTGTGATCGTGTATGTGTGTGTGATCGTGTGTGTGCGTGTATTTGTGTGTGGTTAAGATGGGCAGACCATGTAGCTCGCTTGCTAGACTACCGACTCCCTAAGAGGTTCTTTAACGGCGAGTCACAGTGGTGCAAACGCTTCCAGGGAGGCCATAGGAAGCTCTTCAATGACTCCTTGAAGGCTCCTCTAAAGACCTTTCGCATCGACCTCAACATCTGCGAGGAGACTGCTCAGAACAGCCTGCTGGCTCTCCTCCATCAACCAGGGCTCTTCAATTTAGGCTACAGGACTGCTGCAGCTGAGCAAAGAGCTCGAGCCGGCTAAGCACAGCTGCCGGCCACCATTTAATGCCATCTTTGTCCAAGAACACCTGTGCACAGATCGGCCTCGTCAGCCATCAGCGCACCCACAGACTTGCTGCGTTCTCTCAGCCCCTGTGTTGACTGAATGGCCGTCGTCGAAGCCGACGGGCAGGCAAGAAGTATGTGTGTGTGTGTGTGTGTGTTTGTGTGTGTGTGTGTGTGTGTGTGTGTGTGTGTGTGTGTGTGTGTGTGTGTGTGTGTGTGTGTGTGTGTAAGATTGGTATTGCCTTTATGTAACAACGCATCGTCCTAATTTGGATCTTTAATCGTTGTACACTTTATCCCCTGATCACTGGGCCGTTTGATCAATCCTTCCATGCTTCCTGACGACAAATAATGACAGATAGAAAAGAAGCACACAGTGAGGTGCCAGCACCAACTCCACTCCCTGGGGAGGATTCCAACCCGATGCTGGCTCATGGGGGCATAGAAGAGGCAGTCGCTCTATAGCGCCGTCGCTGCCCTCTCAGGTGCCTGGTCTTACACCCGGATAGGGAGAAGCAATGCGAGTTAAGTAAGCACCATGCTCAAGGCTGCAACTCCGTCATGTGCATAGCTTCGAATACACAACCACTAGGCGCAATCAAATGCAGACCAAGTGTGTCAATCACTTGACAGTCCTCTTGGGAATTCTTAGATGTACCCGATTTCTCAAATCCTGTACAAAGTTGAATGGTCGATTTATTATATTTCAGATAAGCTAGAAAGGAAGTTTCCGTAAACTACTTAGCTTTTGATTTGATTTGGCACGCCATAGGCGATGGACCAACCCCAACGCAGTCACACAGAGGGGCAGGTGCACGCATCGTGGATAATCACCAAGTATACCCCTTCACGCATAGAATTAAACGCATGAACAATTTTGCCACACAGTTGCAGCAGATATGGCATTGTCGAAATATTTAGATAAAACCCAGATTTCTCCAGTCCCAGGGTCAGAACCACGGCACTGCCTCACGCACTTCTTCAAACCCCAAAGCACACTCGCCTTTCTCCGAGTAGAGGCCGAGAGGCTGACCATGCACTCATACAAGACCCCAGGGGAAAGCATTGGGGGATAGGTTGCCAGAAACTGGTGATCATCATATTTTACACAAGGTGGAAGGTAAGTTCCGGTAAATACGAGTACTTGGATGGACGGATGTTTACGGCCCCGCAGCCCTTGTAGACCATGTAAGGCCATTGGTCACGTCAATCAGCAAAGCTCGTTAGAGCATTGGTCACGTCAATCACCAAAGCTCGCTAGAGCATTGGTCACGTCAATCACCAAAGCTCGTTAGAGCATTGGTCACGTCAATCACCAAAGCTCGTTAGAGCATTGGTCACGTCAATCACCAAAGCTCGTTAGAGTATTGGTCACGTCAAACACCAAAGCTCGTTAGAGTATTGGTCACGTCAAACACCAAAGCTCGTTAGAGTATAAACAAGTCGAGTCTAAATTATTTTCATAGTTATTCGCCTTTTACGAATCGCCTGGAAAGACGTGATTGGTTCAATCTGACCTCCAACTCACAGGGATCCGGTATGAGATAATGTTTGCATTGAACACAGGAATAAAAAGAGGACGGTCAGCAAGAATTATATGCGATAAGCAACCATCTATACAGATACACCGAATGGTTGCAAAGAAACAACAGTTGGTTCCAGTACTGTACATTGAAGTTCAAGTTTGGG
>JAWQFJ010019723.1:22500-23751 GCA_034096865.1 Theodoxus fluviatilis | reverse complement strand
GTTCAGTAGCCACTGTTGGGACCAGTTCTGGAGACTATCCAAGTCGTTCTGCAGGGTTTGTGGGGCTCCCTCAATATCACTTCTGGGGTAGACCTTGGTGTCGTCAGCGAACATCCGGACGTAGTTAGCGACAACGCTAGGCAGGTCATTTATGTACAAAACGAACAATATAGGTCCAAGAACGCTTCCCTGGGGAATACCACTCGTCACTTCGGCCTCCGATGACTGAGCTCCGTTGACCACCACACACTGTCGTCTTTCGTTCAGGAAGTCCATAATCCAGGCCAGAACCCTTCCGCCGATGCCATGGGCTGCATCAGGCATGACTCTTGTTTCTAGAATCCCGTGTTCAATTTTACATTGAAACGCTGTGCAGTTGGGCTCGGCTCGGAGTGACTCAAGTGGAGGCATTTCCTGCGTGTGTGAGATGCAGGTACACAGTGTGCAAGCATGCAGACTGGCAAGCCCTTTCTTCTCACGCTCTGCTCTGCCTTTTTTTATAACCTGCAGGAAAGAACCGTCAGTCGTTTGTGTTGTGCAGTTGTACAAAACTTCTGACGGCAACGCTCATCTTGCGAAATGTAGAAGGCGCAGAGAATAAATTATGCTCACGTAGTCCGGGAGAATCTTTGTGTGTTACGGAACAGTTGCTGGTCACCCTGGCGGAGTCGTTACTTCTATCACGAAATCAGAGACGGGTTCAAGTGAAGAATGTTCATGTGTGGGACACGAAAGTAGAAACTGTATTTACCTCCAGATTGACAGTCTTGTGTTACGACAACGGAGTGTTTGCTGATGACTGTTGCGTCATTGGCATCCAAATTTAAGTTTGTGGAGTTGGCATACACTTCTGCTATTGCGACGGTTTTCGTGATGTACACACTCAGGTCGGAGTAGATGAAATTTCAGCCCTTCCGTTCCCTCACGTCATTGTAAATTCATCGTCACTTCTAACACTTGCTTGTGTTCGTGTGGCCTTCCGAACACGGAGCTCTCTCATCGCACTTTTCACCACATTGTCCAGCAACTCTGCCCATCTCGCAGGTATGTAGGGGAGAGCGGGGAAGAAGTTAGTCATACCCACTCTAAAGAGGCGTAATCCACACCGCGGACAAGAGCTGAACGAGAGATGAAGCACGCATGAAGAAATGCTTCGAAAGCGGCAATGCTTGCGCTGACACACGCCTGCAGGTGCCATGTATGCAGGGCGGTGAATTTCCCATAGGAAGATGTGTAGCGCGTGAAAGCTGA
>JAWQFJ010019723.1:10000-15000 GCA_034096865.1 Theodoxus fluviatilis | reverse complement strand
GGCTTTTGTCACCTAAATCGCCACCTTCAAAGCATCCTCCTGTGGGTTGGGGGTGAGAATGGACTCACCGTGTTTCCCTACGTGATTCGTATAAGGAAAAAACAAACCCGAGGGAAATTGTGACTTGATCTGCGTGTGTTATAAGGCAAAACAAAGCAAAACAAAACAAAGCAAAACAAAGCAAAACAAAACAAAACAAAACAAAACAAAACAAAACAAAACAAAACAAAACAAAACAAAGCAAAACAAAACAAAACAAAACAAAACAAAACAAAACAAAACAAAACAAAACAAAACAAAACAAAACAACACAAAACAAAGCAACACAAAACAAAGCAACACAAAGCAAAACAAGTTGTGGACACGGCAACATGGGCAAACAACTTAGGTCTGTAGGTCGGCGTGAACTTTCGTGTTGGGGGTTTGGCTTAGAAGAGCCCATATTGAACATAAACCAAGTTCCTATTTCGCCGAAATCACTTTTTAACAATAAATAATGGATTGCCCGAGTGCTCGTAGGGTAGGGTAGATAGTATGGCGCGCAGTCTGTTGCTTACCGTCATTTTTGACTCACATGCGAAGCAAAAGTGAGTCTATGTACTCAGCCGTGTCGTCCGTCCGTCCGTCCGTCCGTCCGGGCGTCCGTCCGGGCGTAAAAAACTTAAACGTTGGATTTTTCTCGGAGACTATTAAGTTTATCAACACCAAATGTGGCATGATGGTGTATGATGACAAGGCCTCAAAAAACATACATAGTGACTTGACCTTGCTTCAAGGTCAAGGTCACATGAGCCATAAATGTGGTCTCAAAAACAGTCATTTTTCACATTTTCCCAATTTTCTCCCACGTTATTGAGAATGGCGACCTTAGCTACAAGTGATATATAGGTCAAAGCCATTCTGTAAACCCGAGTCAGTAGTATTGACTCTGGCACAGTTCGCAATGAATGCGTAATAGGCTTGACCCTTGGCATTACAGCCTTGCGTCAAAAATAGTTCGTTCTGATACTATTTTTCTCTCCACTTTTTACAGAAATCATTCAGATGTAAAAACTTGGTTCCATTTCAACACAAACATTTTATTGTATCGAATAAACGCTTGTTTGTTGTCTCAACAAGAGTAAGTTAAGAGTTTTGTGCGAAATAGTCTTAGAACTACTTTAACGGCGTATGTCAGGGAGCACATCGGCTACCCCACAAGCCTCTCGTGTGACCTCCGTATGAATAAATTGGCCAAAAACCTTCCATCACGTGATGTGAACTGTGCTAGAGATACTTTTGCCGGTAGGCAAAATCTCTAGTTTACTAGAATGGGTCAAAGCAAGCCCTATCTTTTGATACCAGTTTGGTTGACCTTGCTTCAAGGTCAAGGTCACAGGAGCTCTTCAAAGTTTGATTGTATACATATTTTGAAGTGACCTTGACCCTGAACTATGGAAGATAACTGCTTCAAACTTAATAATTATGTGGGGCACATGTTATACTTTCATCATGAGACACATTTGTTTACATATCATCAAGGTCAAGGTCACTTTGACCCTTATGAAATGTGACCAAAATGGGGTAGTGAACCACTAAAAGTGACTATATCTCATGGTAGAAAGTGCCAATAAGCACCATTGTGCTTCCTATGTCTTGAATTAACAGCTTTGTGTTGCATGACCTTGGATGACCTTGACCTTGGGTCAAGGTCACATGTATTTTGGTAGGAAAAATGTGTAAAGCATTTCTTTCTGTATGATGTCATTGGTAGGTTTAGTTGTTTGACCTTGACCTTGAAGGTCACCTGAAGGTCAAGGTCATATAAAGGTCAAGGTCAAGCATGTGAGTCGTATGGGCTTTGCCCTTCTTGTCTTTCAATAGGGTCGGTTGGGCTACAGTAACCATACTTTTTTGTCCTGAGGCCTAACCAGTTCTAATGTCTTTCGTGATCAATGGCCCTACATAGCCTGCAGAGTCTGATGGGTGGTAAAACTCCATCCATCCCTCCTTCCATCGTCCTGGCCGCAGTAGTGTCAGCAGAGACAATCCACTCTCCATCAACAGCTGCATGTCTGTGGACCTTCACTTACTGGTTCTGATCAGTGCCAGGCAGTGGAGACTGCCCATGGCCACGCCACCTGTGCGGCAGGCACCCAGTTGTGACACGACAGCATGACGCACTGCAGTATTGGCTCCAAGTACCCATCTTGGACGAACAGCTCCTGTCATATGTTGCCGTTTGGGAAATGCTTCCACAAACGGGCCACACAAGTGGACTCGTCCGAGGAGAGGGGTGTGAGAAAGACAGCCAAGCATGCGGGAAACACAAACTGGCGGGACACATCTAACTGGCTGCGTTTTTACGAGTTTTTCCTCTCACGGCTGATGAGCCCGTGGGATCCATCCATCCATCCCTAAAGCGCTGTGCGCTTTATAACTGACTAGTGACATCACGATGTGAATTTGACTCTCCGGTTTTTGTGAATTTTCGTCATTGGAGTTTTTACATATCCCACGCGGGCTGATGGGCAGTGGAACTCGAACTTATCTCCTTGATTTCACGTAATTATTAGGTGAATCGCACTAGGTTCCACTATCATGAGGCATTTTTATGCATGGATAAGGGCTGATAGGCCCTTAAACTCAATATTCCATCCATCCATCCATCCAATCATCCATCCATCCATCCAATCATCCATCCATCCAAACATCCATCCATCCAATCATCCATCCATCCAATCATCCATCCATCCATCCACCCATCCATTAATCTCTCTCCGAATCTTCAGATTCTTGTGTCATAAAATGTATGAATCACTGCGAATTCACCCAGAATTAGCCAAGCAAGATCGCTTGCCAGTCACAATCTGTTGCTTGCTAGCTTTTGTGGCCCACTAGCTTGGCTGTCTTTCCATACCCCTCTGCTTGGACAAGTTCACTAGTGTGGCCCGCCAGCTTGGCTGTCTTTCTATACCACTCTGCTTGGACCAGTCCACTAGTGTGGCCCGCCAGCTTGGCTGTCTTTCTATACCCCTCTGCTTGGAGGAGTCCACTAGTGTGGCCCGCCAGCTTGGCTCTCTTTCTATACCACTCTGCTTGGACCAGTCCACTAGTGTGGCCCGCCAGCTTGGCTGTCTTTCTATACCCCTCTGCTTGGACAAGTTCACTAGTGTGGCCCGCCAGCTTGGCTGTCTTTCTATACCACTCTGCTTGGACCAGTCCACTAGTGTGGCCCGCCAGCTTGGCTGTCTTTCTATACCACTCTGCTTGGACCAGTCCACTAGTGTGGCCCGCCAGCTTGGCTGCTGGCGGGCCACACTAGTGGACTGGTCCAAGCAGAGTGGTATAGAAAGACAGCCAAGCTGGCGGGCCACACTAGTGGACTGGTCCAAGCAGAGTGGTATAGAAAGACAGCCAAGCTGGCGGGCCACACTAGTGGACTGGTCCAAGCAGAGTGGTATAGAAAGACAGCCAAGCTGGCGGGCCACACTAGTGGACTTGTCCAAGCAGAGGGGTATAGAAAGACAGCCAAGCTGGCGGGCCACACTAGTGGACTGGTCCAAGCAGAGTGGTATAGAAAGAGAGCCAAGCTGGCGGGCCACACTAGTGGACTCCTCCAAGCAGAGGGGTATAGAAAGACAGCCAAGCTGGCGGGCCACACTAGTGGACTGGTCCAAGCAGAGTGGTATAGAAAGACAGCCAAGCTGGCGGGCCACACTAGTGAACTTGTCCAAGCAGAGGGGTATGGAAAGACAGCCAAGCTAGTGGGCCACAAAAGCTAGCAAGCAACAGATTGTGACTGGCAAGCGATCTTGCTTGGCTAATTCTGGGTGAATTCGCAGTGATTCATACATTTTATGACACAAGAATCTGAAGATTCGGAGAGAGATTAATGGATGGGTGGATGGATGGATGGATGATTGGATGGATGGATGATTGGATGGATGGATGTTTGGATGGATGGATGATTGGATGGATGGATGGATGATTGGATGGATGGATGGATGGAATATTGAGTTTAAGGGCCTATCAGCCCTTATCCATGCATAAAAATGCCTCATGATAGTGGAACCTAGTGCGATTCACCTAATAATTACATGAAATCAAGGAGATAAGTTCGAGTTCCACTGCCCATCAGCCCGCGTGGGCTATGTAAAAACTCCAATGACGAAAATTCACAAAACTGCAGAGCCAAATTCACATCGTGATGTCACTAGTCAGTTATAAAGCGCACAGCGCTTTAGGGATGGATGGATGGATCCCACGGGCTCATCAGCCGTGAGAGGAAAAACTCGTAAAAACGCAGCCAGTTAGATGTGTCCCGCCAGTTTGTGTTTCCCGCATGCTTGGCTGTCTTTCTCACACCCCTCTCCTCGGACGAGTCCACTTGTGTGGCCCGTTTGTGGAAGCATTTCCCAAACGGCAACATATGACAGGAGCTGTTCGTCCAAGATGGGTACTTGGAGCCAATACTGCAGTGCGTCATGCTGTCGTGTCACAACTGGGTGCCTGCCGCACAGGTGGCGTGGCCATGGGCAGTCTCCACTGCCTGGCACTGATCAGAACCAGTAAGTGAAGGTCCACAGACATGCAGCTGTTGATGGAGAGTGGATTGTCTCTGCTGACACTACTGCGGCCAGGACGATGGAAGGAGGGATGGATGGAGTTTTACCACCCATCAGACTCTGCAGGCTATGTAGGGCCATTGATCACGAAAGACATTAGAACTGGTTAGGCCTCAGGACAAAAAAGTATGGTTACTGTAGCCCAACCGACCCTATTGAAAGACAAGAAGGGCAAAGCCCATACGACTCACATGCTTGACCTTGACCTTTATATGACCTTGACCTTCAGGTGACCTTCAAGGTCAAGGTCAAACAACTAAACCTACCAATGACATCATACAGAAAGAAATGCTTTACACATTTTTCCTACCAAAATACATGTGACCTTGACCCAAGGTCAAGGTCATCCAAGGTCATGCAACACAAAGCTGTTAATTCAAGACATAGGAAGCA
>JAWQFJ010019717.1:27500-35000 GCA_034096865.1 Theodoxus fluviatilis | reverse complement strand
TAAATGCTTACTCCAGTACCTTGTCATCAGGCCGCATTAATGCTTACTCCAGTATCTTGTCATCAGGCCGCATTAATGCTTACTCCTGTACCTCGTCATCAGGCCGCATTAATGGTTACACCTGTACCTTGTCATCAGGCCGCATTAATGGTTACTCCAGTACCTTGTCATCAGGCCGCATTAATGCTTACTCCAGTACCTTGTCATCAGGCCGCATTAATGCTTACTCCAGTACCTTGTCATCAGCCCGCATTAATGCTTACTCCAGTACCTTGTCATCAGGCCGCATTAATGGTTAGTCCAGTACCTTGTCATCAGGCCGCATTAATGCTTACTCCAGTACCTTGTCATCAGGCCGCATTAATGCTTACTCCAGTACCTTGTCATCAGGCCGCATTAATGGTCACTCCTGTACTTTGTCATCAGGCCGCATTAATTGTTACTCCAGTACCTTGTCATCAGGCCGCATTAATGCTTACTCCAGTACCTTGTCATCAGGCCGCATTAATGGTTACTCCTGTACCTTGTCATCAGGCCGCATTAATGGTTACTCCAGTACTTTGTCATCAGGCCGAATTAATGGTTACTCCAGTACCTTGTCATCAGGCCGCATAAATGCTTACTCCAGTACCTTGTCATCAGGCCGCATTAATGCTTACTCCAGTACCTTGTCATCAGGCCACATTAATGCTTACTCCAGTACCTTGTCATCAGGCCGAATTAATGGTTACTCCAGTACCTTGTCATCAGGCCGCATTAATGCTTACTCCAGTACCTTTTCATCAGGCCGCATTAATGGTTACTCCAGTACCTTGTCATCAGGCCGCAACAATGCTTACTCCAGTACCTTGTCATCAGGCCGCATTAATGCTTACTCCAGTACCTTGTCATCAGGTCGCATTAATGGTTACTCCAGAACCTTGTCATCAGACCGCGTTAATGGTTACTCCAGTACCTTGTCATGAGGCCGCATTAATGCTTACTCGAATACCTTGTCATCAGGCCGCATTAATGGTCACTCCTGTACCTTGTCATCAGGCCGCATTAATGGTCACTCCTGTACCTTGTCATCAGGCCGCATTAATGGTCACTCCAGTACCTTGTCATCAGGCCGCATTAATGGTTACTCCAGTACCTTGTCATCAGGCCGCATTAATGGTCACTCCTGTACCTTGTCATTAGGCCGCATTAATGGTCACTCCTGTATCTTGTCATCAGGCCGCATTAATGGTTACTCCAGTACCTTGTCATCAGGCCGCATTAATGCTTACTCCAGTACCTTGTCATCAGGCCGCATTAATGCTTACTCCTGTACCTTGTCATCAGGCCGCGTTAATGGTTACTCCTGTACCTTGTCATAAGGCCGCATTAATGCTTACTCCAGTACCTTGTCATCAGGCCGCATTAATGCTTACTCCAGTACCTTGTCATCAGGCCGCGTTAATGGTTACTCCAGTACCTTGTCATCAGGCCGCATTAATGGTTACTCCTGTACCTTGTCATCAGGCCGCGTTAATGGTTCCTCCAGTACCTTGTCATCAGGCCGCATTAATGGTTACTCCTGTACCTTGTCATCAGGCCGCATTAATGCTTACTCCAGTACCTTGTCATCAGGCCGCATTAATGGTTACTCCTGTACCTTGTCATCAGGCCGCATTAATGCTTACTCCAGTACCTTGTCATCAGGCCGCATAATGGTTACTCCAGTATCTTGTCATCAGGCCGCATTAATGCTTACTCCAGTACCTTGTCATCAGGCCGCATTAATGCTTACTCCAGTACCTTGTCATCAGGCCGCATTAATGGTTACTCCAGTATCTTGTCATCAGGCCGCATTAATGGTTACTCCAGTACCTTGTCATCAGGCCGCATTAATGGTTACTCCTGTAACTTGTCATCAGGCCGCATTAATGGTTACTTTAGTACCTTGTCATCAGGCCGCATTAATGGTCACTCCTGTACCTTGTCATCAGGCCGCATTAATGCTTACTCCAGTACCTTGTCATCAGGCCGAATTAATGGTTACTCCAGTACCTTGTCATCAGGCCGCATAAATGCTTACTCCAGTACCTTGTCATCAGGCCGCATTAATGCTTACTCCAGTATCTTGTCATCAGGCCGCATTAATGCTTACTCCTGTACCTTGTCATCAGGCCGCATTAATGGTTACACCTGTACCTTGTCATCAGGCCGCATTAATGGTTACTCCAGTACCTTGTCATCAGGCCGCATTAATGGTTACTCCAGTACCTTGTCATCAGGCCGCATTAATGCTTACTCCAGTACCTTGTCATCAGCCCGCATTAATGCTTACTCCAGTACCTTGTCATCAGGCCGCATTAATGGTTAGTCCAGTACCTTGTCATCAGGCCGCATTAATGCTTACTCCAGTACCTTGTCATCAGGCCGCATTAATGCTTACTCCAGTACCTTGTCATCAGGCCGCATTAATGGTCACTCCTGTACCTTGTCATCAGGCCGCATTAATTGTTACTCCAGTACCTTGTCATCAGGCCGCATTAATGCTTACTCCAGTACCTTGTCATCAGGCCGCATTAATGGTTACTCCTGTACCTTGTCATCAGGCCGCATTAATGGTTACTCCAGTACTTTGTCATCAGGCCGAATTAATGGTTACTCCAGTACCTTGTCATCAGGCCGCATAAATGCTTACTCCAGTACCTTGTCATCAGGCCGCATTAGTGCTTACTCCAGTACCTTGTCATCAGGCCACATTAATGCTTACTCCAGTACCTTGTCATCAGGCCAAATTAATGGTTACTCCAGTACCTTGTCATCAGGCCGCATTAATGCTTACTCCAGTACCTTTTCATCAGGCCGCATTAATGGTTACTCCAGTACCTTGTCATCAGGTCGCAATAATGCTTACTCCAGTACCTTGTCATCAGGCCGCATTAATGCTTACTCCAGTACCTTGTCATCAGGTCGCATTAATGGTTACTCCAGAACCTTGTCATCAGACCGCGTTAATGGTTACTCCAGTACCTTGTCATGAGGCCGCATTAATGCTTACTCGAATACCTTGTCATCAGGCCGCATTAATGGTCACTCCTGTACCTTGTCATCAGGCCGCATTAATGGTCACTCCTGTACCTTGTCATCAGGCCGCATTAATGGTCACTCCAGTACCTTGTCATCAGGCCGCATTAATGCTTACTCCAGTACCTTGTCATCAGGCCGCATTAATGGTCACTCCTGTACCTTGTCATCAGGCCGCATTAATGGTCACTCCTGTATCTTGTCATCAGACCGCATTAATGGTTACTCCAGTACCTTGTCATCAGGCCGCATTAATGCTAGTAGTTTAGAGATTAGGGCTGCCAGCTCACCCCTAATGAGGCAGCTGCTCACTTTTTAAAATTAATTGGTCAACTAATGACTTTTTCAATCTGAGGAGACAGGCTGCAAGCAAGTTTAGTTTCTGACAATATCACCTCGCCTTTAATTAGTGTGCCTTTCTCTTACAAACACACACACACTGGCACACTTACACACACAAACACACACTCACAGGCACACAAACACACTTTCTTTTGCGTGCGCGCGAAATAGGCCAAGTCAAGTCGGCCTATCCCATTCACTGCTTTGCTGCAACCCCAAACCTACTGGCTATACAAGGTATGTGTTCTCTTTCCTTCACTTACTTTGCTTTGCTAAGTTGTTCAATGTCTTTGAGAAGCACCCAAGAATTGAATTTTGAAGAATAACCACGCCATTTGACAAACGCCTTTTTCGATTTGAGATTCTTTTTTATTACTTTTTCTATTCTAAAAACATTTTGAGTTGTTTTTTGTAATTCTTGTGTGTAAAAGCTTCCTTTTATCTCCTCACCATTCATGTCTTCCACCTTGTAAGTTAAGGGATTGGTTTCTTGAATTGATTTTACTCTGAATATTTCTTCCGACCAGTTAGAGGTATATCCTTTCTCAAACTGTTTTTTCTTCTTAGAAATTCTTACAAGATCACCAACTTTAAACTTTAAAACAGGCTGCATTACCTGTTCATTCTGAAACAAAGTAAGAAAGGCCTGTTGCTCATTTTTGTGATTAGAGGCGTGTAAAGGAGACATTTTTAGTGATCTATGAACTGTTTTGTTGTATCTTTCAATTAATTCTGGCAATACATCCAGATATTTGTACGTGTTATTAGCAGTAAAATACCAGCAAAATAGATGGTTTCAGCAGCAAATAGGAAGGAGAGAGCAGCGAATGTGAAGCAGCAAATTGGATGAATTCAACAGCAGAATAGATGAATTGAACAGCCAAGCAGATTTATTTAACAGTAAAAAAGATGAAAAATCCAGCAAAATGATAACAGCAAAAAGGATGAAAAAAACAGCAAAACGGACACAAATCAGCAAAATCGTAATACAAATTGAAGAAAAAGTTCATACAGAAAATGGACAAAAACATGAAATCACATTCACTCTATTTGAAAAAATTCAACACACACACACACACACACACACACACACACACACACACACACACCACCTTGCACCACCACCAAAAAAAGGAATGTGAGAGGATGCCCATGCAGAGCGCCCTAGCAAGTACACCAGACAGTCGGATGCAGAGAATGCCCATGCAGAGCGCTAGCAGCAAGTACACCAGACCTACTGACGTATGAGAGCTGGTTTTGCCAGCCTAGGTCGTCCCCTCTTTCGCTTCTCTCCCAGGGGGACGGTCTTTGCCTGTGCTGGTGGTTCAGAAATGGACAGCCGGATTTCCATGCCAAGTGAGTGTTTACATATGTTGGACTTCATGTAGACAGGGCAATTGCAGTCAATTCTGTTGTCCTCCACGGTCAGACTCCAAACCGAGTTCCTGCTCTCCTTGTAGTGGTCAAACGATTCCCAAGAGGCTTTCTGGAACTGGTCTTGCTGAATCCTGACAGCTGTCTTCAGGTCCATGTTCTGAAGCGACTCCGAGGCCGCGAACACTTTCTGGTTCCTCTTGATGGACTTTGCGTTTGAAGATGCCCACTGATAGGCAGCCGTCCAGCAGGCCAAGGTTCTGTCTGGTTCTTGGGCCACTGGGATATGACCACGCTGAGCGCTGTCTCTCTCCCTGGACCAGTTCAGGACAGTGTCTCTTTCAGCAAGGGTTAGGAATCTGGACAAGTCAAGCCTCTCACGAAATGTGTTCTGATGTTTGATGGTCTGGTTTATTGCCTCCAGTCCATTGTTTGTGGAAGGAATTCCCGGGGCGTAGCCTTCGTACCAGGTGTCATTGCGGTCGATCCATGACCCCTTGAAAGCTCAGGTGAATAAGACCCAGATACAACTCTGATTACAGTTCATATGTAGTCATGTTTGTTGAATTCATGTAATGTGCTGCTATGATCATCTATTGTGCTGCTGTGACCATCAATTCTGCTGTCAGTTGTATTTTCTTGATGGTAAAGTATCTAATTTGCAGTTTAAATATCATCTCAGCTGTTCAAACAGCAAATCTGCTGGTTAACCATCTTTTTTGCTGCTAAAATATCCAATTTGCTGCTAAGTATATTTTTTGCTGCCAAAAATATTTATCGCAGCTAATTTGCTGTTGAAACCTATCTTTTTTGCTGCTGATCCATCTTTTTTGCTGCTGGTCCATCTAATTTTTGCCTGGTCCCTTAAATCCCAGAATATTACTTTTTAGAACACAAAAAGCACCTCAGAATGATTGTAGACAAGGAAATTGACAAGCGTCAGATTATGACTTCTGCCATTATGTTCTACGCATCACAGAAGGAAACTCGTTGACCCAGTCTTAGATCCTTTCAAGAATAACGAGTCATCTTTATGTTATTCTTTAGCCAAGTTCCACATCGTTAGGACTGCTGCGAGCCTCAGAGATTGCTCAGCAAATTGTAACTAGGCGTGCACTCTGGTTACTCCCCACGCACGTATGGGTCCATTTCGGGAAAGAGAGAGAGAAAAAGACAACAACCACATTCGATGAATCTCATTAGCAGAAGAAGTTTTTCCGATGGAGAACAGACCTCAAATGACTTGGTCTTTATCGGACCCTTTTAACCGTTCCTATTTCGGTCGTGCTGATGGGAAATCATGGAAAGCGGCAACTGATCTTGCCCGTAATCGGCGACTTGAGAGGATGCTCCACATGCTGATGCTCCGCATGCTCATGCTTCAGGCACTTTTTCCCCTCTTTTTCTTGCACTGTAAGGAGAGGCTTCCAGGCGGCTCAATTCGCCTATTTCCGGAGTTGCCGATCAGGCATCTTGGCGTAAACACAAGCTAAAAATACATATTGACAGAAATAAAAATTCTTCCTGTTTTAACCTCAGTCTTGATAGCGCTTTTGTGAACCCCGCTCCGCCCTTTGCAGTAAACATGTTTTGAAATCTATTTGGAACTAAGAGTGCAGGTCGAGAAAGGGAGGAAGACTTTTTTAATGACTGGCGCGCTGTCGTTCGTACAGTAAGCTGCTTTTGAAAATGCCATTGGCACCACGCTGCCAAGTCACCCTTGCAGGAAGACGAGAAACTGATCGAGTAAGCGAGCAAGAAGACAAAATCTCAGAGGAGCAGGACACCTGGCGGTCTTCAGAGGATGACGATCGAAGGAGGAGAAACAGAAAAGGAAAGAAGAAAGAAAGAATAACATCTTTATAAAACTAGCAGCAGCCAACAGCAGCACTAGAGCGCGCGCCGAAATCCGACAGTGAACGAAGCCGTCAGCTGCGAGTTCCGGGCGCAGACTGTGTTTTGGCTGGCGATGCGTTTCAGCTGACATCCCAGGTTTTCCGCCCATTACTCGGGGCGGCGGAGAGGGGCCGGGCCGACGAGAACTGACGATGATAAGCTGGCGGCGGCTGACATTAAAGTATTATTTCAGGACGCCACCTTCCGCCACCTCGGAGACCTGTGGCATCAGTGACGTCATTGCTCGGACTCCCCTTGCCGGAGCGCGCGGGTCGGGGTTGCGGAAATCGCGGCGAGGTTCTCTCCCCCTGACATTTCGGTTTGGCCCGGTGTAAACCGAGAAGTGACACTTGAATAATCTTGCACACATTCCTGAGGGGTTTCCTTTATATAAGAGATGCACATGAACGTTGTATGATATTCAGGCATGCACTGCTAGATGTTTAATAACCTTCATGTGGAAAAGAAGACGTTTGTTGCGGACATCAAACTCAATGTGGCATTCATATTTCGGACATTATAATTGCCTGCCATTATCTTGAAGGTTATTAGTATAAATGCATTCGAAAGATGTTTTATCAGTGGCTGTCAGGGGTTTGAGGCATGCGTTTCGTAGAATTCAAAGCATATGTGAATCAAGTTACAGCGCGATGTATCACACCATATGAATGTCTCATCAGTTATATGTGTGTCTGATATTTTATTTTGTACTCCTGCCTCTTGATAAGCAT
This sequence comes from Theodoxus fluviatilis, assembly GCA_034096865.1. Classification (NCBI taxonomy): domain Eukaryota; kingdom Metazoa; phylum Mollusca; class Gastropoda; order Cycloneritida; family Neritidae; genus Theodoxus; species Theodoxus fluviatilis. The sequence goes on along the minus strand of JAWQFJ010019717.1, from coordinate 27,597 downwards.
GCTGGTATGGTGTTAGAGTCTATCCATCATATCAACCCGTCTAAGTGTAAACTGGTCTGCCCGATTGTCCAGGGCCGGACCCAGGGGGGGGTTCCAG
>JAWQFJ010019717.1:10000-22500 GCA_034096865.1 Theodoxus fluviatilis | reverse complement strand
CCTTTCTCATGTTTGGGTCGCCCTTTTCTAATTGTCGAGTGGTCCGCCAGTCGAGCCGAGTTTGGACATTGTTTTCATTCATTCTTGTGAATCTCGCCGGGGCCAGGGGCCAGGCCAGCGCCGCCGAGAGTCGGGACGTTATCTTGTTTACTGTCTCCTCGCCTGTGCGAGGTGGATAGGGGCCCTTTGTGTTTAGCAGATAACTAGTTTGGTGGGTGTGTGGGTTTTGTGTTTTGCGGGTGTGTGGGCAATTTTGCCCATTCTTCTCGTCGCAAATTACTGAGGGGGTTTTTGGGGAGGGCTGGGATTTTTATCTCTCTTGTTGCTTGTGATTAAATTTTCATTTCTTTTTAACAGTTACTTCTACCTCAGTGTCTTTTATTCCACTCGTTGTTGTTCATTTGTTTGTTTTGTCCCTAGGAAGTGGTAATCAGGTTTTGTTGAAAACCTTACTTAGGGAGTTAGTGTATTTATACACTGACATCCCATAATAACATCAAGAACACGCGACAAATTGGCGAGCCTGCTCCAGGGTGTTTATTCCTTTTGGTAATTTAGGAAATTACACACTTTTTCTTTGTCGGATTGCCACTTTCCTGGGACACCGGACACTGAGGCATTTGTGTTTTTGATTTTGATTGCTTTTTTGGATTTTTGGATTGCCCTGACGTTGCGTTACCTGTAGGATCTTAGAGTTGCCTGCTGGTTTCTGAATTGTTGTGGGGTTTGAATAACCTTGTTGAATTTTTGAGTTACTTTTGGTATTTGAATTGTGATCCTCTTGCCCTGTTACCGAGCGCGACTTAGTTATTGTTGCGTTTGCCTAGTTCCCATTATTGTGTTGATTCCCAAGTTTATGGAACTTCGTTCAGGGCGCGCCACAGGGGATACGTTTGCTATGGCGTCCAACGCCCAGTCGAGGGTTGATAGGATTGCTAAGTGGCGGTCGCTAGCCACTGAGCTAGGAGTAGAACCTTCTGCCATTCCGGAATTTGTGGCAGAAAGGATGACTAAGGAAGATACTGAGTTAGCGCGACTGGAGCTTGAGAGAGTGAAGCTTGAAGAAAAGCGTGAGAGGGAGAAGCAAGAGCGTGAAGAAAAGCGGAAAAAGAAGCTTGAGAGAGAGAGAGAGAGGCTTGAGCGGGAGCATGCTGAGACACAACGGGAGTTTGAGAGAACGCAACAGGAGTATGCAGAGAAGCAGTGGGAGCGTGAGGAGAGGCGGAAGAGGGAGCAGCATGAGTACGAGGAGAGACTGCTGAGGGAGAAAGAAGAGCATGAACTTCGCAAACAGCTTTTAGTTCAAGAGTCTGAGAGGAAAGCTCAGGGAGAGAGAGAACGTCGCAGTGTGAGTGGAGGAATGGATGATGATCAGGCTGATCAAGGGTTCAGAGCTTCGATTCCTCTGTTTGACGAGAACAAGGAAGAGATAGCTACCTGGATGAAGAGGTTTGAAAGGGTTGCGTCAGTGTGCAAGTGGAATGAAGACACGTGGGCTATTCGTGTCTCCACTAGATTGACGGGCAAAGCTGCAGAGTTATACAACTCGCTCGATGATGAGACCGCCTCCGATTACCAGGGTTTGAAAGCTGCATTGCTGACTCGTTACCAGCTCACAGCAGAGACGTACCGGCAGCGATTCAGATCTTGTAGGAGGAAGGAGAGTGAGACTTTCACCCAGTTTGGTGCCCGGATCGTTGAGAACCTGACCAAGTGGCACGAGCTCTCAAAGATTTCGGATTTGAAGCAGCTTTTCCTTCTGGAACAATTTCTGCAATCTCTGTCCTCAGAGATGACTGCGTATGTCAGAGAGAAGGAACCCCAGACGTTAGCTGAGGCAGTCAGATCGGCCGAGATCTATTTTGAAGCTCACGGGGGGAGTAGCAAGAAGTCTTTCCCGCACGATAGACCGCAGGGTGGGAAGTCGGGGAACGGGGACAAGTACAAGAAGGGAAATTTCACAGGAGGGAATTTCAGGGGAAATCCTAGAGCAACCTCGGGTACTCAGGGTGTCAGGAGATGCTACTTCTGCAATTCGCCTGGGCACATAGCTAAGGACTGCTCCAAGAAAGGTAAGACCGTGGGTGCAGTGACTAGGGGGCTTGCTCAGCCTCCGCCGCCAGTTTCTGTTCCGACTTTGTGCTTCCCGTGCAGTGGACAAGACTATGACCCCAGGTGCCTTGTCGTTGTTGACGGGGTCACCGTGCAAGGTTTGCGTGACACCGGCTCTCAGGTGTGTGTTGTGAAGCGATCCCTCGTTTCACCGTCCAAGCTCACGGGCCGAGAGCTCCAAGTGTCCATGGCAGAAGCCACTCTGAAGCGACGCTACCCAGTGGCCGCTGTCCGAGTGGACTGCCCTTTTTACTCGGGCGAAGTTGAGGCCGTAGTTATGGACTCACCCGTTGCAGATTTTATTGTAGGGAATCACGCCCGGCTGGGCGATTCCACTATCCTGCCTGTCTATGCACTACCCATAGCCGTCTCTGTGGTCACGCGTGCTCAGGCTGCAGCTGAGAAGAGAAAACCCACCCCGTTGCATGTAGCTCCACCTGGGTTAGGGGAAGTGACTCCTGCTCGACTGCGCGAGTTGCAGCTAGAAGACCCCTCCTTGCGGCGCTGTCGCGAGGCAGCAGAGACAAAGAGCGTATCAACCACCCGGCGCTCAGGCGAAGTCTCGTTTGTATGGAAGAAGGGGATTCTGTACCGCGAGTTCCGCGGCAAGGGCACGTTCTACTCGAAGGTCGTCGTCCCTAGCCAGCTGAGGCAGGGTGTTCTCAGGTTGGCGCACGAACCACCTATGGGGGGTCACATGGGGGTGCAGAAGACACAGGACCGTGTGTGGACTCACTTTTTCTGGCCTGGGATGTGCTCCGACACTCGGCGCTTCGTACTATCTTGCGACCAGTGCCAGCGAGTTTCCCCCAAGCCGAGGAAAGTACCGCTAGGGAAAATGCCCCTCATTGACACGCCCTTCGAGCGTGTGGCAGTCGACCTAGTGGGACCAATCACCCCCGCATCTGAGTCCGGGAACCGCTACATTCTGGTGCTCGTGGATTATGCCACTCGCTATCCCGAGGCCATCCCCTTGAAGACTATAGATGCTGTCACAGTCGCCGAGGCGATGTGGCAGGTGTGGTCGAGGGTGGGCATTCCATCTGAGATACTGACTGATCGGGGCACTCAATTTATGAGCGACATCATGAGGGAAGTGGAGAGGCTGTTGGCCATCAAGGGCCTCGCCACCACACCCTACCACGCTCAGGGAAACGGCCTAGTGGAGAGGTACAACGGTACCCTCAAGACGATGCTGCGAAAGCTAGCACAAGAGAAACCCCGGCAATGGGACAGGTACATCCCTGCCCTACTCTTTGCCTACCGGGAAGTCCCGCAAGAGAGCCTTGGGTTTTCCCCCTTCGAGCTCCTGTACGGGAGAACTGTTCGCGGTCCTATGGCAGTGCTCCGCAGTCTGTGGACTGAGGAGGGGACCGACGAGCAGGTGCGAACCACATCAGAATACGTGGTAGACCTGCGAAACAGGATTGAGGAGACCTGCCAGCTGGCGCGCCAGAAGCTGGCAGCCGCTTCTCAGAGGCACGCCGAGGTGTTCAATCGCAAGACGGTTGAGCGCAAATTCCACCCTGGCGACAAAGTCCTCTTGCTGCTGCCTCAGCAGCACAACAAACTTCAGATGTGCTGGCAGGGCCCCTTTGAGGTCCTGGAGAGGAAGGGTGTAGCGGATTATCGTATCAGGATGTACGGACGGGAGCGGCTCTACCATGCCAACCTCCTCAAGCCGTATAGGGTCCGACAAGGTACGGGAGAGTCTGACAGCTCGACCCCCGTGATCGCTGTCGCGGTAGTCGAGGAGACCGAGGCGATGGCTCCACCCGACCGAGAGTTACCCCTACCGTGCTTGACTGGCGAGGAGACTGCTCGTGACGTCGTGCTGGCACCAACGTTATCCGACAGTCAGAGGTGTCAAGTGTTGGCCATAGCTGAGAGGTATGAGGCTGTACTAACTGACCTCCCTCTCAGGACCAACCTTGCCACCTTTGACATGACGGTCGAGTCGGCGCGACCTGTCCGAGTCAGGCAGTACCCTCTGCCTTACGCCAAGATGGAGGCAGTGAAGGACGAGGTGAAGGCCATGCTAAAGCTGGGTGTGATCGAACCAGCGGCCTCACCTTACAACGCCCCGGTGGTCCTCGTCCGGAAGAAGGACGATCGTTTCCGATTCTGCGTCGATTACCGGTCACTGAATGACGTGACCGTCTTCGATGCTGAGCCACTGCCGGACGTGGACCACCTTTTCGCCAAGCTGCAAGGGGCAAAGTTCTTCACAAAAATCGACTTAGCCAAAGGCTACTGGCAGATCCCTGTCCGGGAGGAGGTCCGTCCCATGACCGCTTTCACGACCCCAGCGGGCCAGTTCCAGTTCCGAGTCATGCCTTTCGGGCTGAAGAACGCTGTTGCGGTCTTCTCCCGCATGATGCGGGATTTGCTGGAGCCGCTGGGGAGGAGCGACGTGTTTAACTTCATGGACGACATCCTCATCGCGACGGGGACCTGGCCGGAGCACCTGGAAGCTTTGGAGGCTGTCTTACAGCGCCTCAGGCAGGTGAACCTCTCAGCCCGGCCCACGAAGTGCTGCGTAGGGTTCGGGGAGCTGAGCTTCCTGGGCCATGTGGTACGGGAGGGGGAGGTCCTGCCTGAGATGGACAAGATTCGGAGAGTGGAGGAGGCGCCGGTGCCCAAGACCAAGAAGCAGGTCCGAGCCTTCTTGGGACTCGCCGGATATTACAGGAAGTTTATACCCAACTTCTCGGCCATCGCCCTCCCCCTCTCCAATCTCACCAAGAAGAACGCGCCGAATGCCGTAGCGTGGACGGCGGAGTGCGAGACAGCGTTCAGGGCACTGAAGACCCGGCTCACTGCGAGGCCAGTCTTGCAGCTACCTGACCTGTCTCAGCCATTCACGCTGCGGACGGACGCGTCAGACCAGGGGCTAGGTGCTGTACTCCTGCAGGAGAAGGGTGGCGTGCCCCACCCCGTGGCTTATGCTAGCCGCAAGTTGTCGGGGGCCGAGAGTCGGTACTCCACCATCGAGAGGGAGTGCCTGGCTGTAGTGTGGGCCGCTCAACGTTTCCAACCCTACCTGTATGGACGCACTTTCATTCTGGAAACTGACCACCAGCCACTGCGATACCTGCAGACGGCCAAAGTGGCCAACAGCAGGCTCATGCGGTGGAGCCTGCTACTGCAAATGTACAGTTTTTCCGTGCGTGTGATTCCGGGACGCCAGAATGTGGGTGCCGACTACCTCAGTCGGGCCTGCGTCTCTGAAGAACCTGTAAAGGTATAGACGAAGTCTAGACTTGAGTTGGGAGGCCTTGTCGCATGCTATTTGACAAGATAAGATTTTTGGGAGGGAGGTTAGAATAGGTCTAAATCTAAACCTCGTTGCTGTGGGGCTAGGAGTCTAGAAGGGGGGTCCCCAATTAGTGGGGAGGGGCGGGGGTTTGACCCGCACTGACGCGGGTGAGCGTCATCACGTGATCCACCAGGATTGTTTTCTATGGGTGATTAAGAGATGGGGGCGAGGGACGCGTGCTGGTTTCCCGGAGAGGGAGCTGTAGTCATTCTTCTATCGCCTGCTGAGGTGACCAGACGTGGCCTGATGAGGTGAGGGCCTTTTTCGTCTTCCCTTTTCTCCCCCCTTTTCCCCTTATTTTCTCGTTCCTTCATCTGATGTCCGAGAGGCGGACTGTACGGAGCGACGTGGGTCGTGGGGAGGTCTACGTGACATGAGAAGTGGTGGAAAGGTCTACGTGACAAGTGGTGGAAGAGTCGTCCTGACAAGTAGTCTACGTGACAAGTGGTGGAAGAGTCGTCCTGACAAGTGGTCTACGTGACAAGTGGTGGAAGAGTCGTCCTGACAAGTGGTCTACGTGACAAGTGGTGGAAGAGTCGTCCTGACAAGTGGTCTACGTGACAAGTGGTGGAAGAGTCGTCCTGACAAGTGGTCTACGTGACAAGTGGTGGAAGAGTCGTCCTGACAAGTGGTCTACGTGACAAGTGGTGGAAGAGTCGTCCTGACAAGTGGTCTACGTGACAAGTGGTGGAAGAGTCGTCCTGACAAGTGGTCTACGTGACAAGTGGTGGAAGAGTCGTCCTGACAAGTCGTGGTGTGTGTCGTGTTTCTCGAGGAGCCTCGTGAGACTGGACGTTGTTGAGGGAGACTGACGGTTAACCAAATTCTGGTAAGGTGAATGCACCTCTCCCTTTCTCGTGTTTGGGTCGCCCTTTTCTAATTGTCGAGTGGTCCGACAGTCGAGCCGAGTTTGGACATTGTTTTCATTCATTCTTGTGAATCTCGCCGGGGCCAGGGGCCAGGCCAGCGCCGCCGAGAGTCGGGACGTTATCTTGTTTACTGTCTCCTCGCCTGTGCGAGGTGGATAGGGGCCCTTTGTGTTTAGCAGATAACTAGTTTGGTGGGTGTGTGGGTTTTGTGTTTTGCGGGTGTGTGGGCAATTTTGCCCATTCTTCTCGTCGCAAATTACTGAGGGGGTTTTTGGGGAGGGCTGGGATTTTTATCTCTCTTGTTGCTTGTGATTAAATTTTCATTTCTTTTTAACAGTTACTTCTACTTCAGTGTCTTTTATTCCACTCGTTGTTGTTCATTTGTTTGTTTTGTCCCTAGGAAGTGGTAATCAGGTTTTGTTGAAAACCTTACTTAGGGAGTTAGTGTATTTATACACTGACATCCCATAATAACATCAAGAACACGCGACAAAGTTTAATTACAACTAAAATCATCGATTATATTAATAACTGACCATTTATACACTTACAGCTAGTACTCAAACAAACCACACCGTACATACCTAGGAGACGAACACGATCGAACCGTAGCCACTACGCCAGCAGACGATCGAGCTAGTCTGATATAAAAACCGCTGGCGCTGAACCTCCCGGTTTTGGCACTATATAAAAAAGATCGGGTTCGAACCAGCAACCTCGAAAAAAGGGGTAAAAAAGTTTCAGCGCGGATTCGAACCCGTTCACGCATGACCTAACGTTACAATAACCCAACGCTTTACCATCTGAGCCATTCTGCAACTGACGTTACTACGTGTTTGTAAAGCAATTATAACGTTCTTTTCCGTAAACTCCCTCGCTTCGTATTTTGCACTATAAATTGTAGAAAAATGGATGATAGTTCATGAAATTTGTGTGGTCTTGTACATTTTAGGATACTCAAAGTAATACTGCCAAGTTTAATATTGATTCACTGCCATTAGGCCACGCGAACAGACTACCAAGTTGTAACTTTTCTGACTTGTGTTCCACTCACACATTTTTGACCTGGCGGACATGTACTCGATTAATTGACTCCTGAAAAATTTTGAAATCATACTTCATTCATTCGCGCATTAGTCTTGGCAGCGTTCAGCGGACTAAGTAAACATCACTACTTCGACCATAACGTAAGACGTAAGTGCGAGTTGCAGACAAAACTATCACCGTCACATGACACGAACCGGCCAATCAGAAGAGGTGACGCCGAATGTCAAATTACTGCTATCTTAAGGTCGTAATAATCGGACGAAGTCTGAATAATCTGAGAAAGAAAATCGAATTGGTTTGTTATTTGTATGAATACGAGTTTTTTGATCGACTTTGGTCAATTTCGCGCTGCCTAGCAGTGATGATTTGTATACAAAGCTGTCGTCTGCTAGGCGAAAGCGATCCCGGAATTAAGCCAGCGAAGTTTCGACAATGAATGGACAAAGTCGTATTACGACCGTCAGCGTCGATTAAAACCGCTAAAAACGATTGTACCACACACTCAAAAACCCTCTTTTTGTGTAAAAGGGGCAGAAAAATGTTTTGACTAGAGATCCATTTGGGGTAAGATAGGTTAGAAATGATCCAGCGTGTGCAGTGTATAGAAACAGAGTCGCCCTTCTCTAAGTCTAACCCACTTTGTGTTGTAAAATATCAAGTGTTGCGGAAGAATGTGAAGTAGACGTGCTTGCGAACGTGGAAGAATGTGGAGGTGGTTTGTTCATGTAGCAAAGAACGTGTATGATTACTTGTGTTTGTGTGTGTAGATTGTCGCGTTAACACGTGCAAATGCGTGATAGCGTCATAAGTGCTTGATGACGTATTTATTTTTCGGTTGCTGTGTGTATGAATAATTCTTGCTTTGATGGTTTCTTGATGGATCTCGTTCTTATTCGGTTCACTGTACGTTATTACCAAGCCAGGGAATAAAGATCTTCCTGAAGGAAAAAACTCCCGCCGAAGTCCTGCTTCTAATTTCCTGGCGCGATATTCTTTCTCTTCTGCTTCCTTCCTCTCGCGTTTTTCTTTCTCTTCTGCTTCCTTCCTCTCACGTTTTTCTTTCTCTTCTTCCTCCTTCTTCTGCTGCTGCACTTTCTCCTCCTCTTTCTTCTGTCGTCGCAGTTCTTTCTCCTCCTCTTTCTTCTATTGTTGCTGCAGCAGAAGTTTCATCATTACCGACATGTCCTCTGCTGGTTGTTCTTTTGCCTCTTCGCGTGCAGCGGCCGACCTCGTTATGCGTTTCTCGCCTTCCACGTCCATGCTTTACTACTTTTTCGCCGTCTCGGGAACCAGTGTTGCGGGTAGGTGGTCTCTGACTTGCGGTCCGTCCCAATCACCGTCAGCCATTAAAAGTGGCGACTAGTCGCCAGAACGCGACTGTTTCACTCGATCTGGATGAGGCTATTCCATCAATTGACTACTTGCATCGTAAAAAATCCTTTTTCCTCCTTCACCAATGTTCTCTAAATTATTCATTCTCGCATGGATTCTATATAGGACCCACGCTCCTGGAAACTCTACTCGCAAATGACGTAAACGTTGTTGATGACGTCACACATTACGCAATTTCGCCATTCCATGAATCACGTATTTGGGGAGGCGCTCTGGAGTGTACGACCTTAAAAAACCACTTTCTCTTCAAGCCTCGATTCTGAACATTTGATACATTCAATCGGACCTAACTTCCAGTTAGTGTGCAAATAAGGAAATCCGTCCAGTAGTTTTTGAGATATAAGCCGTGAAGTCGGGACAGACACACACACAGACAGACAGACAGACAGACAGACAGATAAAGTCTGTAGGACCTCCAGTAAACCTGGAGGGATAATGTTTCATGTAATGCTCGAATGAGTGGCAGCCGATAATTGTTTAGTTCTGGCTTGAATTGACTAATTCGTTTCCCTGGTCAGGCGAGGACAGAAAATTCCGATCATAGAGTCGATGAGTGCATGATCAACTTGCCCGCATTCTGCGTAATGTAACGTGTAAGATAATGACCGATAGTGATCGTTTCGCTTTTCTCTTTTCTCTTTTCTCTTATTTGCTTATCTGCTCCGACACTCGTGCACTGAGTTTTGATGCGTGACCGGGACACTCCCCGCAGTACGTTTTGTTTGCTTTGTATGTAAGGTTTTAGCACTAGCTGTAGGTGTAAATATGGTCAGTTATTAATATAATTGGTGAATTTAGTCGTCATGAAACTTTGTTTTGTGCGTTAATGCCATTTTCTTGTCATTATCTTACACGTTACATTACACCGGATGCGGGCAAGTTGATCATGCACTCATCGACTCTATGATCGTGAATTTTCTGTCTTCGCCTGACCAGGGAAACGAAATAGTCAATTCAAGCCAGAACTAAACAATTATCTGCTGCCACTCATTCGAGCATTACATGAAACATTATATCACACTAGCTCGATCGTCTGCTGGCGTAGTGGCTACGGTTCGATCGTGTTCGTTTGCTAGGTATGTACGGTGTAGTTTGCTTGAGTACTAGCTGTAAGTGTAAAAATGGTCAGTTATTAATATAATCGGTGATTTTAGTTGTAATGAAACTTTTTGTGTGTTTTAATGCCATTTTCTTGTCATCATCGACCCGATCTTGCAATTAAGTTATACATTACGCCGAGTGCGGGCAAGTTGATCACTCATCAACTCGATGATAGGGAATTTTCGGTCCTCGCCAGACCAGGGAAACGAAATTGTCAATTCAAGCCAGAACTAAACAGTTTTCTGCTGCTACTCATTCGAGCTTTACATGGCACAGTACTGTTTTTCACCCCCATATACATGTACTTTGAGCGATCTAGTATTCAGTGCAGACGCTTCGAGAATGCAACCGGAACTATAGTTGGTTCTACCTAACGCTTGTTTTTCGACAGAGAGCGCCGAGGATAACTCCTACTGGGTACGTTAATGAGAATGTCCTATACTAGAATGACACCTTGCTAATATTATGGAGGGCGGGCTGATCGTTGACTATCGTTTCGTGCACCCGTTGAACCGTTCACGCCTGCACCTGCAGGTGACGTCATGCAGGAGAAGGGGTGCATTTCTTATGAACTCAGTCTCCCGCCTCTCAGAGGTCGACCTTGCGTCAGAACTGGCGATTAGAATAGATCTAGAGTAAATACCCACTTATGCAGCCTTTTGCCGTGGTGTCAGTTATTTTTGCCTCGTGAAATATCACACCAGGGACTGGGAACGGAAGAGGGAAAAAATAGCTCAGCGCATACAGGCGCAGTGGATAGGAATCTCGCTCTATATTTGTCTGGTCTAAACTAGCCGTAAATGCGATATCTTGCACTAGGAACAGAGAATAAACTGAGTGAGTCTTTCTGCAGTACAGCGCCGCTTGAGTTCCAACGTTGTCTCTTACACGAAGGCGTATTCACGATTCTTGTGACAGAAGATTCATACAGAATGCATTGTGGCCAGCAGATGTATTTATGTTGGAAATATTGCCCCGGGCATCAGGTAAAGCATGCTCGCAATGCGCCCAACGTTGTCTCATAGATTTATTCACGGTTCTATTGATAGAAGATTGTTATAGAATTGTATTCATCTGCAGTGGAGGTGTCTATGTAAGAGATATATGTATTGTCCCAGGCATCACATAATGCACGCTTGCAAAATACCTGTGGAAAACATGGGGAGAGCCGCATTCATACTTAGATTATACTGAAAAAACTGGTTAGTAGTTGTAGGCGTTAAAGGATATCGCTTCAAACACGTTTCAGGACGTTTGGTTACTGTAGGACTCATATGTTTCATGTTTGAGCAATATAGCGTGACGTCAGATTTAAAGAGATATGCTGTCATTGGATTCATGTCTTCTCCGATTTGATCAATCCTCTGGGAGATGAGTAGAGATAGATTTCCCATTACAGCTTCTGTGAGCCTGCTCCTGAAAAATATGCAGCAGTAGGATCTGTGTAGTGTCTCTTTTTACCGCACGTTCTCTGTGATGTTTGCTGTAAACGTAATCTGGGATGATTAGATGTCGTGGCAAGCAGAGGATGTCAGCATTAAGCGAACATCTGAACCACATGGCAGTATTTCTGTGATTGAGCATATCAAAGGTGGCTTGGTGCAGTCTGTTGTGTCGTCGTCTTCCTAACTCATACTGAAGGGGGATTTATTGCCCAAATCGGCGTCCGCGAGCAGACAAACCACATCCTACGAGGGATGACAACCCGTAAAAGAATGAAAGGTTAAACAGGAAAAGGTGATCTTTTTATATTGCGGCTTTGCACCCATTGTGCTCAAACCACACACTTTTACCCCCTGGTCATCGGGTTACACTTTTTATCGCTCCAACGCAATCTCATCTCCCCGGGGATCATGCAACCAGGCTGCACTCCAACGCAATCTCATCTCCCCGGGGATCATGCAACCAGGCTGCGAATGAACACGCCTAAGTTATCCGTCACATATTTCCAGTTCAGCTCTCGCATGTACCCGTTTTATTCCTGGATGGGGAGAAACAATGTGAGTAAAGCGCCTTGCATCTTCAGGATCCGCGCAGCTTCGAACGCCGCACCCACGGGCCGCAAATGACTGAAGGTCAAGTGCGCCAACCACTAGGCCACATAGCCCTTCGAGATGAGGAATGGCGCCACTAAAGGGTCATCATGTTATTTGAATGGAACAGTCGTCCGTCCCAATCGACAGATGGTAAAAGGTCCAGTTACTACCAAGCCAGAGTCGAACCGGTGACTGGAATCATGCCTGGTTGCTTAGTTACCGATTCGTCTCATCACCAGTCAGCATTATGTTGCCTTTGCGAGGTTGTTGGTCAATCATACCTAGGTGACTTTTTTCCTACTTTTTTCATTTCTAAAACCTAAATCTTGACGGGCAAACCTAGAGCTTGTCACCCGTAAGTATGGAATGAAAGCACTGCGTCCTTCGTCACTGTTTGTCGTCATTGTTTTAATGTCTCGGCATACTAATAAAACTCATATCATTGCGGGATCCATGATTTCTATACTCAAAAGCTCTGTAAAGTAATCGCACCTGTGTGTCTCGAGCAAAGTGTGAACTGAGAATGAAGTTGTCATTCAAGAAATTGCAACCCTCGAGCATTTCACTTTGTAACATAGTGAGTGTGCTGATTGATTTATTTGTACCTGCTACGTCCTTTGTAGA
>JAWQFJ010019717.1:0-5000 GCA_034096865.1 Theodoxus fluviatilis | reverse complement strand
GTTTCACCTACTTTAATTAGTTCTAAAATGTATTGACCGAATTATTGACCAAACAAATGCATACTTTTAGTTTCACTAGAATTAGACGAAGTACTCTCTGCTTGGTCTTTGCTATTGAAGCAAAGATTATAGGTTACACAAAGATAGTTCATTAGCTAATTGTTATGAGGATCGAGACACGTTGCGCCCCAAGGGGAAGAGGAATGGGAGGGGGAGGGGGAGGGGGAGGAGGAGGGGGAGGAGGAGGAGGGAGAGGATGGGGAGGGGGAGGAGGAGGAGGAATGTTGAATGCATGAATAGGTCGTGCATTGCAAAATTGGAAATGCGGGTCAATGCACCTTCACGCGAAAGCACCTGTCAGTGGATTTCGTTGCGATATAACAACAATGTATTCCGCGCGTCAGCTATAAATAGACGTGCGCGAACTTGGAAGATCGGCGTGTAGATGACCTGCATTTCCATTTGTAAAAGATAAGCGCTTTAACGACCTATTGATGCAATCAACATACAGCTTTGATAAATTAATGCTGTTCATGGCTTACATTTTCTTTGGATGGGGTTTCTAGTGTCCCCAAATTCAGCTTTTTCTGCGCGAAGCGAGACTATGTCCACCATTTTAAATGTGCAATGTTGAAACGGACTATAGGCTCACGCGCATGCGCAGAAGCATCCATTTCTATGAACCAAATATTTCGATTTCACAACACCTGCTACAAAAAACAAAGCCAAAACACCCCCATTATTGCAGCAAATCATTTTATTACACATTACACCGTAAATGTATTCACAAACATGGTCGGAATGCATCAGAAACGCGTCGACAAACAAGCACTTTTTACATGTATCTAAGCAGTGTGATTACTTCCCCATAGTGCTGGCCGCTGGGGGCGCTGCGTTCAGAGCGTCTTGTAACTTTATATAGCAAAAGCTCGGCATGAGCTTTCTTTGTGTAACCTATAATCTTTGATTGAAGCTAATGGACCACCTGAAGGAAATCCTAAAATGGTGTTGCATCTATCCACCCGCGTTACAAGCAACTCATAGCGCTGGATCCTGGCCACTGGCGAGCAGTCTCCAGTAAGGCGTCCGACTTGCAAGAGGCGAACCGTCGGCAGCAACATTCGGTAGATCGTAAATGTCGCCACAGAGCTGTGCCGGTCCCCGTGACATCAACGGAGTGCCAGTGTTCCACCCGCCTTCGTCTCTGCAGCTCCAATTTGGGCCTGCCGAGCTACATACGACTTCATGAGGGATAAGCATGGATCCCCCGTCATCCTTGAATCAAGGGACAACCGCCATTCTGTTTTCAGTGCAGACCCTAGACCTGCACCAAGCCTGCTGGCGTCAGAGTACTCCAGGCACTGAACAACCAAATATTTTGCTTGAAATTTTCCCGCTATAGCGCCAAATGTATACATACTGATTAAGACAAACTGACCTTACTTTCGGTTAAGTTTTAAAACTGTGCGGGAAAATAGCAAATAACACATCTTGAAATAATCGACCTGCAGTACTTCCAACACCGTCACGTTGTCCACAATAGTTCTACAACTTACCTATATGTATCTCTGAAGACTCATAACGTAGACTCATTACAGTTTTACTTACATCAAACGATACATTTCCAAGACAGAACTATCGGTATAATGTAAAATAACTGTACTCTGTTGAAAGGGATGTTATCAATACAGCTATACACAAACGGAAGAAACACGAATTTTTAAAAGTTACAGAATTTTGGATGTACAAACAATGATTTCCTTCAATCCTTTCTGCTTTTTTTATCAACAACAATTGCCCTTCAAATGGAAAACTGTACATAGTGAACTAGAGAGCACTATATGGTCGGAACCACTGGATGCCCCCCTCAACAGCTGGAACACTGGCTGCTGGGCTTTTGGGCCTACTCCAGTAGCTCAACCAAGGATGGCCCCAAGCAGCCAAAGAGTCTGCCGGGGAGTATAGAGACAGGGACAGATCATTTCTCAAGTTACATTTTTCCAGCGGGAAATGTCTTTGGGACGGCTATACAGAGTCATACTCTAAAGGGTTACAGTTTTGCGAGCATTATTTCCGACATATTTGCACGAGTACATTTCAATATTCGTAAAAGAACTAATGCGTCACTTTCCTTCTATGCTGCAAGTTTACAACGCACTGTGCAGCAATCACTGGAGGAGGTGCTTTGGAGATATGGCTCTTGTTAAGATTGAAAATCAAATCTTTTAAAATGTCATGCCACTGTGATAGGATTATTGCACTTCGAGATGGTTTTAATATGGCTTGGTCTTTAGACCTGCAGAAGTATATGTAGCATGTTCTGTACATGAACAACAAAAAGACCTATACTCAAACACTCATCCCAGCACATGGATTTGAAACATGAACCTGAAGAGATCACATTACATGGAATCTAACATGATCAGAAATAGGAGCATGCAATGTAACGAAATAAGTCTCTATTTCATTTCTCACTACTTAGCTTTTACAGACTGAGCTGAAGCCCTGAGAGAGACAGACATAAAAACATGTGGGACCACAGGCGGGGACTGAACCCGCGACCTTTCGGTTAGCGCCCGACTACATACATATGTAAGATAGCAATCTTTCACATTCACTTGTTTTCCTTTCAGCATGGTAGCCGCACTCTCTCCTCAAATTGAGTCGATACGGCCCGACACTTTGGCAAGGTCAAGAGGCGAGGAGCCACCATTGTTCTTGGCATTCAAATGCTCAGGATCAGCTTTGATTAAAAGTAACTTTAGAACCCAAGCCAGTCCACGCCGAGCTGCCAAATGGAAGCCAGTATTTCCATGGATGTCTGTTGCGTAGATTTCACCGTTGTCCAGTAGATATTTCACTAAACGCTCATTTTCCAGCATGACTGCCAGATATAGTGGAGTTTGACCCAAATTATTTTTGCTGTTGACGTTCATTCAACTAAGCTTTCGGACCGCTACGCAGAAGCGACCGCATCACGAAGGGACGTAACAGTCAAACTACGGCGATCTCATTAGTCTTGGCAACGTTCAGCGGACGAATTAAACATCAAACTACGGCGATTTGACGTAAGTACGAGTTCTATAAGTATAAGCTAGCCACTATGTTTCAACTTTAGCTGGGCCGATAGTCGCCGATAGTCGCCGATAGTCGCCGATAGCGCCGATAGCGCCGATGCACGTTTTATATGGACCCTTTATTGACAGTGTGTACAAAGCTAGGTTTATCTGAAAACGTGGCATTTAACTTGCAATTTTGCGATGAAGAAAATATTGAGATTAAATTGCTTTACTTTTGTAAATGAGGAAATGTGAGCTGACGAATGCCAGGATCTCACGAGATTTGTGGGGAAAGTGCGAGTTGCGGCTGTTGCGAGAACTTCAACGTAAATAAATGGCCGAGTTCATGTTCGTGTGTGTGCTCGGCAACAGGATCAAAAGAGAAGGACAGAATGATCAGAGACAGAACGAATCCGTTAGGTTCCTTCGATAATGAGAAAACCTACAAGTTTAGAGTTCATGGCCACAAAGAACTGGAAATTGCAGACCATTTGCGCGAGGACTTGTTGCGCACAAAGGCGTTATCTGTCAAAATGCTGACGACGGCCACAGACGCATGCACATGCGCACAAAGGCAGGTTTGCATCGCTAGTTACTACTTACCTCTACAATCACAACTACTACGCACATTATCGCCCATGCAGAGCGAATAACTTCTATTCTATTCCCTTAAATAGTTGGTCTTTCTCATAAGGAATCTTCATTCCTTCTCATGCATACAGGCCCTGCAGTCGATTCCAGCTACAGGGTGAGGCGTTCAATTTCAAAGCTGCATCATTGAGCAAGCCGCTCAACTCCCATTGTTTCTCTCTATCCAGGAATAGCATCAGGTACCTGTAAGGGCACAGATGACTCATGGCTCGCTATAGTGCGATTAACCTTCGTATGCAGCCGGCCGTGAGCCAGCACAGGGTTGTAATGCTCAGCAGGCAGTAAAGTTGGCGCTGGTACATCAGTCCGATTGTGTGCGTCTCATCTGTCTGGCGTGAGACTCATTCTGCCTCAAGCTCAGTCTAGCTACAGCGCATTGTAGTGTGTAAGGAGTCTGGTTGTCGATATGAAATCGTCATAGAATATTAACTGATCTGTGGCCTCTTCCTTAAACAGTAGCTGAAGATTTCAGTCGATTGTAGTTTACGACATGGTTGAAAATTGTGACTTTTTAATGAATGATAAGAAAATGTTTGTTGTTTTGAAAGACAGAAACTACGCTCGTATTTGAGCTCTCCGAAGTATTCATTATAATTGTTTACTCTCAAGGATTTACACCAGATCATCCATTTCAAAAACGGTGTTCCCCATCTCACCAGCATGAAGTTGTCTTTATAAAATGCAACGTAACTAGTCATAACCGCCCACGTAATTTTAGCACTAGGGGTGTGTTTTGAATTATAATCAAGTTCCTGGGTTCAGGACGGATTGAGGACATGCATTGTCCATGATTCACTCTGCTCTCACACCGTCTTCCAATCAAAGCAGTGGAGAGTAAGGATGACAAACTTAGTGAATGACATAATCAATAGGAACCGATAAGTTTATCATGCGATGACTGAATGAACGAACGGAATAACGAACGAACGAACGAATGAATGAACAAACCCACACATGAATGAATGAACGAGCGGATGAATTAAACATGGCGTTTTACGGCCTATCAGCCTCTGCATGCTATGTAAGACTATCATTCACGAAATGACGGAAACTAGTCCAACTTAGGGCAAGTCCAGTCTATCATTTGTAGTTAATCATCCTTTACGAATCGCGCAGGGAGACGCGGTGGGCGTATTCTTACCCCCAACCCGCAGGGGGAACAAATATCACTTCAAAAGGTGCAAGAGCAAATCAACTAGTGATTTCCTCTGTCATTCGCTTAATAGGAATTGCACAGGGAGATAGTGTGGGTCAATTCTTACCCCCCAACCCACGTGGAAAAGAGGATCA
>JAWQFJ010019713.1:342500-347500 GCA_034096865.1 Theodoxus fluviatilis | reverse complement strand
CCCCAAGAAACACATCTATATTTATCCGCCAATCAAACAGGATAACAAGAATTTGCACTTCGCCCTCACTCTACACTTCTGTCAGCAAGTGAATCTGCCCATGCTCAAAGAAACACATTTTTACACGGAGGTGCTGCACTTGTGTGTCGCATGCCATGCTTGCTACTTGCTGTGATCCTGTTTGTTTGCTTGTGTGTGTATGTGAGAGTTAGTTCCGCGTGTATCCTGAATGGAAGAATGAATGGATGGATAGATGGATGGATGGGTGGATGGATGGATGGATGGATGGATGGATGGATGGGTGGATGGGTGGATGGGTGGATGGATGGATGGATGGATGGATGGGTGGATGGATGGATGGATGGATGAACGAAAGCATGGATGGAAGGATAGATAAAAGATGGATGATGGACGGAAATAGGGATGATATATGGATAGATAGAAGGAAGGATGGACTGATGGATGGGTAGGTGAACGGATGGATGAAGGAGGGAAGAATGATGGAAAGAAGGAAGAATGGATGAACGGAAGGATGCATGGATGGACGGACGGACGGGTAGATGATGGAAAGAAGAACTGATGGATGGATGGAAGGCTGGGAGGATGAACGAACAGATGAATAGATGGAAGGATGGATGGACGGATGGATGGATATAATTGATGGAGTCTTACGGCCTGTCATGATATGTAAAACAATTGATCACATTAGAAAACTGAAGTTAGTTAGAATAAAAGCAAGTCAAGTAACGGAGTCTAGTCTCTAGTTATTCGGCTCTTAGGAAATGCGTAGGGAGACGTGGTGAGCTTATTCTAACCCCCAACCCTCACGGGAAATACATATGTATGCAAATAAGTTAAACGAGGTGTTTATGTGCTGCACTGCAGTGTATGTTCTTCAAAGTTGCTGGAAATTTTCGAAGAGCATATGTGCATGGATTTACCTATGCGATTGTTATAGTCTTCTAAATATACTTATATGTGGCCTGTTATATTGATAGATTAGTGGATGATTTAGCGTGAGTGATAGGCTGTGTGCGTGTGAGACAGTGTGAGTAATTGTGTGTGTGTATGTGTGTGTTTATGTATGTGTGCGTGTGTTATTCTGTGTGTGTGTGTGTGTGTGTGTGTGTGTGTGTGTGTGTGTGTGTGTGTGTGTGTGCAGCATCTGTCGCTTGCTTCATGTGCCATTCAAAACATTTTAGGAGAGGTTGCCTTTGAGAGCATGCAAGGCTACGTGTACTTGCTTATGTTTTGTACCATTGTCATTCGTGCGTTTTACTAGGTATATTCTGGATTTGCGCTTCTTCGACTAACTGCCTACCGTAATGTATAAGCATAGAATAAATGCATAGCAATATCTCTCGTTTGAGAGAGATGCATAGATTAGATTAGATTAGATTAGGTTAGATTAGATTAGATTAGATTAGCTTAGCTTAGCTTAGCTTAGCTTACCCAACTTTGGTTGTTGGCCAACAGTCGGATGTGTTACCTTTGAACAATAGACAGCAATACATCAGTCTTAAATCATCTTTCAACTTTGGGTTTTCAGGAGAATACAGCCACGTGATAGCTAGGCAACATTCCAAGTTAGTCATATTGTAATTTGATATTGTAACGTTTTTCCTCCCTAAGCTTTCAGACAAAGAAAATACACAAATACACATTTCTCGTTTTTCGAGCATTTGTTCCTTTAATCAGTCGACTACAGACTCTCATTTTACTCGGATGAACATATTGTGTAATGTATCTATCTGAGTCTACCCAACAATTGACTATAAGCACTGCAGTCAATGAGAAAATCGTGTTCACCTTCCAAAGCATGACACAAAAAGGTCATATCAGTTCGCTCGTTTCTTATCCCTGTAAGAGAGAGAGAGAGAGAGAGAGAGAGAGAGAGAGAGAGAGAGAGAGAGAGAGAGAGAGAGAGACGGACGGACGGACGGACGGACGGACGGACGGACGGACAGGCAGACAAACAGACAAGCGGATGGACAAAGTCTTTGTAAACAAGGATCCAACTCCCTCAAGTCAGCTCGTGGCGAGAGTGACGCCATATCTATCGAGGCCCTTGACTTGACTCGGACTGACACAATCAACCAGACGTAAACATTCCCAGTTTTCAGCCGTGGGCCCATTGCATGGCATGCATGGTTGCAAGCTATTAATATCATTATCCTGACGCCACAAGACAAACACGCGATTAGTAACGACTTCCGTACGTCACAGGGCAAAGGAAGACATGTACGTGACCTGGGGTCTGACGTGGCACGAAATCGATGCCGGGAGGGTAGAACCTCCAGTATGATTGTAATTTTCAACGACTGTCGTGGGAGTGGAAAGAAATTTGGTGACAAGTTAAGATACAGTGCAAGAGGAAATGTACTTGGGTTAATCTACCTTTACCAAATAAACGTTCAACGGCTATGTGCGGGGTCATTTGAAATTGCGTGCAAGTTTTCACGCGCAGAACGCATGCATGCACAAATAGACGCGCACCTCATGAATGATTCCTTTGTTTCTGGGTTACTTCTTCTATACCTCTGCAACTGCTGCTGCTGCTGCCATTACCAATACTATTTACACTAGACCCACCACCACCACCACCACCACCACACCACCACCACCACCACCGCCACCACCACCACCACCACCACCACCACCACCACTACCACCACCACCACCACCACCACACCACCACCACCACCACCACCACCACCACCACCACCATCACCACCACCACCACCACCACCACCACAACCACAACCACCACCACCACCACCATCACCACCACCGCAACTACTACTGTTACCATCACCACTCCAGCCACCACCACCAGCACTACTACTACTACTACTACTACTACTACTACTACTACTACCACCACCACCATCACTACTACTACTGCCACCACCACACCACCAGCGCCAACACCAACACCACTGATACCACCACAACCACCACCACCTAAACCACCACCACCATCACCACCATCACTACTACTACTACTACCACCACCACCACCACCACCACCACCACTACCACCACCACCACCACCACCACCACCACCACCACCACCACCACCACCACCACCACTACCACCACCACCACCACCACCACCACCACCACCACCACCACCACCACCACCACCACCACCACCACCACCACCATTACTACTACTACTATTACTGCTGTTCCTACAACGACAATGACGACGGCGAAGATTAGAACCAAGAAGAGGAGGAGGAGGAGGAGGAGGAGGAGGAGGAGGAGGAGGAGGAGGAGGAGGAGGAGGAGGAGGAGGAGGAGCAGGAGCAGGAGGAGGAGGAGGAGGAGGAGGAGGAGGAGGAGGAGGAGGAGGAGGAGGAGGAGGAGGAGGAGGAGGAGGAGGAGGAGGAGCAGCAGCAGCAGCAGCAGCAGCAGCAGCAGCAGGAGGAGGAGGAAGAGGAGGAGGGAAAAAAATTGAAAAGGCAGACATTGCACCACAGCAACATACACATGTACGTGGATAACTCTACAGAGTACCAATCAAATGTATGTCAATTCATTTGATGTTTACCCCATTATAAAATATCATCCTACTCCTTCATCCTACTACACTTGCCTTGCACTTATTCAAGCATCAACAATGTGATCATTCAGGAAGCTTCTTGCATCAGAATTTTGTTTAGACAGCACACCCTCACCCAGTGCTATGAAATAGCAATTTGTTTCTTCACGTAGACTCCCACGGAAGAACTAATTCAACGAAGGCACGATATAAATGTCGTTTGTTTTATGCCTGCGGTTTGCGTTCTACTTTTTTTTTAACTTCGAGGAAGTGCGTTTAAAGTGCCTGTATTTCTTTCATGTTTGCGTTTTAGATGATCTCGACAGAAAATCCGGCTTCAAAATGTAACTTCCGCGGTTAATCCCCGTCTGAAAAGTTCTTTTGACACCGTCTGTCCGTCGTTACTCATGCACCAGCGTTTGCATGGCACCACTACAGAGCAGTCGGAGAGCGCAACCTTCTGCCAAGGACGCAATACATTCTCTTTCACGGCCTGGATAATTAACTCAGGCAGGAATTTCTGCTATCCAGGCCTAAGCTACGAAGTTTAGTTCATTTTCGTGGCTGCTGCAGGTCTCTGAATGCGAAATGCATATACCGACGCCATCAATAGTCTCATATCATCAACTGCGAGTTGAGTGATACGATTCCTCTTAATGCTTGTAATTCCAAAAGAGGATACCAGATAAGCTCCAAAATTAAATAAATTGTATCTTGGGTAGAACCCTGACATTGCATCAAATTTCACCATGACCCATTTATAACTTTCTGAGTTATTTTGCCGAATTACCAACGACCGAACCGAGGGTAAAACAAAATACGCTTGGCGGGGAACAAGAATTCAGACTCCACTATAAACGGGGCGCCAGGATTTCCGGGTTGGACGTTCCGGGATGACTTTACACCGTCTCTGTACTATTAACACTCGTGTGCCTGCAGTTGTGTCAAAAACGTTCCGCACAACCGGAGTTGAATTATTTTACAGTTTCCCAGGGTTTATTGTTAAGAATACAACGCATCCTGCATTTCGCAACTCCTTGATGACTTCATCAGGTTTAAACTTCAAGATCCTGTATGATTGCATTCCAAACGGATTTCCTTATTGCCTGTCATAAGGAAAAATGCAAAATGTGGCTTGCTGATTATGAACGGAAAGATACAGTGAAAAATCTATAGCCGTTCATCATCCAAAATACGCAGTATGATAGTATCTATATATGCATCACGCAAGTCTCACTAGTGATGTCCTTTTATATTATTCGCGAGACTGAGGGATGACAGAGCGTTCATTTCATATAAACGTGTTAACATGAAAAGTATGGCCAGTCAAAAAGACAGAAAAAATTCGTATGCACTGATTTCAGAGGAAGAAAATGTACATGCCTTTTAAGTGTTGTCAAAAAATAAAGGAAATTGGAAAAAGACCCACACATTTGCATGACTTGTCTTTTTT
>JAWQFJ010019713.1:325000-340000 GCA_034096865.1 Theodoxus fluviatilis | reverse complement strand
AAACATTATATCACACTAGTTTGATCGTCTGCTGGTGTAGTGGCTATGGTTCGATCGTGTTCGTCTGCGCGGTACGTACGGTGTGGTTTGTTTACATATCTTCTGTGGGTTTTGTGCAGAAACTATACGTTATAATAGTCTATTATGAGTATTTTCGATTAGATTTTGATCTAATTAAACTTTTTGTGTGCTTTAATGCAATCCTTTTGCCACGATCTAGCGATAATCACTCCTCAACACAGACCCGAAACATACCTCGACAAATAGCACCGAAAGTGTTCTAACCTACCATCATGGCGGCAGCTGCTAATTACCATATGAGCCCTAGTGAACTCTTCCCCGGCCATACACCAGTTGCAGGGCTTTCGGCAACAGATGGAAGGAAACACGCCATGACTATATGAGGCAAATACTGGACCTCGTTACTTTCTATTTGGGCACTGAAAATGGACAAACATATGAAAATGAACAATGCGTGCAGAGAGACGTAAAATTCGATCTTGGCCAAAGTTCGAAACGGACAGAATTGTTCCATTATGACAGTGAAAGAATAAGGTCCTGTTACAGTTTGAAAACACGCTCATGCCAAGCTCAAGTACAACTCATTTAGCGGGGTCACTTGACCTTATAAGTGTGCTTCCCCTGCTCAAATTGACAAAACACACTTACACTGCGCAGAAGTAGATCAAACTTGTCTGCCGTGTTAAGGCATACCCTAGAACGCAAAACTCCATAAGTAAGGAATGCCAAAATCAACAATGGAGGACGCGACAATTCGTTGACAGATGGGTTGACGGTGAGGACTGTTGACACAGGCAGAAATCAAAATGTAGGATGCTTGTCTGCAACAAGAGAGACGAAGTGTCCATATTTGAAGAAACAGGCGGTACACGTGCCTCTAGTGTAACGCCCTTCTGACCAGACACACACCTCTAGTGTAACACCTTCTGACCAGACACTTGCCTCTAGTGTAACGCCCTTCTGTCCAGACACACACCTCTAGTGTAACGCCCTTCTGCCCAGACACACACCTCTAGTGTAACGTCCTTCTGTCCAGACACACACCTCTAGTGTAACGTCCTTCTGTCCAGACACACACCTCTAGTGTAACGTCTTTCTGTCAAGACACACACCTCTAGTGTAACGCCCTTCTGCCCAGACACACACCTCTAGTGTAACGCCCTTCTGTCCAGACACACTCCTCTAGTGTAACGCCCTTCTGTCCAGACACACACATCTAGTGTAACCCCCTTCTGTCCAGACACACACCTCTAGTGTAACGCCCTTCTGCCCAGACACACACCTCTAGTGTAACGCGCGTGGCTTCTCCGGAAGTGACGACAACGCGTCCCCGGCCTTAGGTAAAATCGCCGCACATATGTTACTGGACTTATTCTACTTCTTCCTTTTTATCTTGTCTCATTCAGTCCATTCTCTTTCTGTCTCTCTGTCTCTTTCTCTGTTTCTGTCTTTGTTTCTGTCTTTGTTACTGTCTTTGTTTCTGTCTTTGTTTCTGTCTTTGTTTCTGTCTGTCTCTGTCTCTGCCTGTCTCTCTCTCTCTCTCTCTCTCTCTCTCTGTCTTTTTCTCTCTTTCTTTATATCTCCAGACACACACCTCTAGTGTAACGTCCTTCTGTCCAGACACACACCTCTAGTGTAACGTCCTTCTGTCCAAACACACACCTCTAGTGTAACGCCCTTCTGTCCAGACACACCCCTCTAGTGTAACGCTCTTCTGTCCAGACACACACCTCTAGTGTAACGTCCTTCTGTCCAGACACTTGCCTCTAGTGTAACGCCCTTCTGTGCAGACACACACCTCTAGTGTAACGTCCTTCTGTCCAGACACACACCTCTAGTGTAACGCCCTTCTGTCCAGACACACACCTCTAGTGTAACGCCCGTCTGTCCAGACACTTGCCTCTAGTGTAACGCCCTTCTGTCCAGACACACACCTCTAGTGTAACGCCCTTCTGTCCAGACACACACCTCTAGTGTAACGCCCGTCTGTCCAGACACACACCTCTAGTGTAACGCCCTTCTGTCCAGACACACACCTCTAGTGTAACGCCCTTCTGTCCAGACACACACCTCTAGTGTAACGCCCTTCTGTCCAGACACTTACCTCTAGTGTAACGCCCTTCGGTCCAGACACACACCTCTAGTGTAACGCCCTTCTGTCCAGACACACACCTCTAGTGTAACGCCCGTCTGTCCAGACACACACCTCTAGTGTAACGCCCTTCTGTCCAGACACACACCTCTAGTGTAACGCCCTTCTGTCCAGACACTTACCTCTAGTGTAACGCCCTTCGGTCCAGACACACACCTCTAGTGTAACCCCCTTCTGTCCAGACACACACCTCTAGTGTAACGCCCTTCTGTCCAGACACTTGCCTCTAGTATAACACCCTTCTGTTCAGATACTTGCCTCTAGTGTAACGCCCTTCTGTCCAGACACACGCCTCTAGTGTAACGCCCTTCTGTCCAGACACACACCTCTAGTGTAACGCCCTTCTGTCCAGACACACACCTCTAGTGTAACGCCCTTCTGTCCAGACACTTGCCTCTAGTGTAACGCCCTTCTGTCCAGACACTTGCCTCTAGTGTAACGCCCTTCTGACCAGACACTTGCCTCTAGTGTAACGCCCTTCTGTCCAGACACACACCTCTAGTGTAACGCCCTTCTGTCCAGACACACACCTCTAGTGTAACGCCCTTCTGTCCAGACACTTGCCTCTAGTGTAACGCCCGTCTGTCCAGACACTTGCCTCTAGTGTAACGCCCTTCTGTCCAGACACACACCTCTAGTGTAACGCCCTTCTGTCCAGACACACATCTCTAGTGTAACGCCCTTCTGTCCAGACACACACCTCTAGTGTAACGCCCTTCTGTCCAGACACACACCTCTAGTGTAACGCCCTTCTGTCCAGACACTTGCCTCTAGTGTAACGCCCTTCTGTCCAGACACACACCTCTAGTGTAACACCCTTCGGTCCAGACACACACCTCTAGTGTAACGCCCTTCTGTCCAGACACACGCTTCTAGTGTAACGCCCTTCTGTCCAGACACACACCTCTAGTGTAACGCACTTCTGTCCAGACACTTGCCTCTAGTGTAACGCCCTTCTGTCCAGACACACACCTCTAGTGTAACGCCCTTTTGTCCAGACACACACCTCTAGTGTAACGCCCTTCTGTCCAGACACACACCTCTAGTGTAACGCCCTTCTGTCCACACACACCTCTAGTGTAACGCACTTCTGTCCAGACACTTGCCTCTAGTGTAACGCCCTTCTGTCCAGACACACACCTCTAGTGTAACGCCCTTTTGTCCAGTCACACACCTCTAGTGTAACGCCCTTCTGTCCAGACACACACCTCTAGTGTAACGCCCTTCTGTCCAGACACACACCTCTAGTGTAACGCTCTTCTGTCCAGACACACACCTCTAGTGTAACGCCCGTCTGTCCAGACACACACCTCTAGTGTAACGCCCTTCTGTCCAGACACACACCTCTAGTGTAACGCCCTTCTGTCCAGACACTTGCCTCTAGTGTAACGCCCTTCTGTCCAGACACTTGCCTCTAGTGTAACGCCCTTCTGTCCAGACACACACCTCTAGTGTAACGCCCTTCTGTCCAGACACACACCTCTAGTGTAACGTCTTTCTGTCCAGACACTTGCCTCTAGTGTAACGCCCTTCTGTCCAGACACACACCTCTAGTGTAACGCTCTTTTGTCCAGACACACACATCTAGTGTAACGCCCTTCTGTCCAGACACTTGCCTCTAGTGTAACGCCCTTCTGTCCAGACACACACCTCTAGTGTAACGCCCTTCTGTCCAGACACACACCTCTAGGGTTTTGTTTTGTTGTTCGTCCGTCGAGTCGACGAGGACCACTCTAGTCATCCGGGGGGTTGCTGGGACTGGTTCTGTCTGTGTGTGCGCAGATGGCTAACGAGGCCGATCCTGGCACGGAAGGTTCGGGAACAGAAGGGACATGGGACAAGTGGGACGTCTCCAGGGGGGTTGACAGCATGGGCCTTGCGGGCTTGCCTCTTCTTTTCTGCGGCAGTGATCCTGTTTGCCTCGCATGTCTTGGCACCTTTGTGGATGGAAGAGCGCCAGGTGGATCGGTCCATTGCAGCCCGTTCCCACGTGTCTGGATTGATGGCAAAAGCTTTCAGTGAAGCTTTCAGGGTGTCTTTGAAGCGCTTCTTTTGCCCACCGTGGGACCGCTGGCCATGCTGGAGCTCGCCATAGAAGAGTCTCTTTGGCAGTCTCTCGTCTGGCATCCGGACTACGTGTCCTGCCCAGCGAAGCTGTGACTGCATCAGGAGGGTGAAGATGCTGGGGAGACCTGCTTTGGTCAGTACCACTGTGTCTGGAATTTTGTCCTGCCATTTTATGCCGAGGATCTTCCTGAGGCTTGTTGTGTGAAAGTGGTTCAGTTTTCTAGCATGGCGTTGATAGACAGTCCACGTTTCACATGCATATAGCAGTGTGGGGAGCACCACTGCCCTGTATAATTTCAGCTTGGTCTGAGTGGTAATGCCTCTTCTGTTCCAGACATTTGGATATAACCTGCCAAAAGTGGAGCTGGCTCTGGCAATTCTAATGTTTACTTCGTCATCGATGGTAGCATTCTGAGACAGTGTGCTGCCTAGGTATGTGAAACGGTTCACTGTGTTTAGTCTCTGGCCGTTGACAGTGATGTTGGGCTCAACGTAGGGCTTTCCAGGCGCGGGCTGATGGAGGACTTCAGTCTTCTTTGTACTGATCGTCAGACCAAAGTTTGTGCAGGCGCTGGAGAACAGATTAACGTTTCGTTGCATGTCGGCTTCTGAGACAGCGTTGAGGGCACAGTCATCGGCAAACAGCAGATCCCTGATGATGTCTCTAGTGTAACGCCCTTCTGTCCAGACACTTGCCTCTAGTGTAACGCCCTTCTGTCCAGACACACACCTCTAGTGTAACGCCCTTCTGTCCAGACACACGCCTCTAGTGTAACGCCCTTCTGTCCAGACACACACCTCTAGTGTAACGCACTTCTGTCCAGACACTTGCCTCTAGTGTAACGCCCTTCTGTCCAGACACTCGTCTCTAGTGTAACGCCCTTCTGTCCAGACACACACCTCTAGTGTAACGCCCTTCTGTCCAGACACACACCTCTAGTGTAACGCCCTTCTGTCCAGACACACACCTCTAGTGTAACGCCCTTCTGTCCAGACACACACCTCTAGTGTAACGTCCTTCTGTCCAGACACTAGCCTCTAGTGTAACGCCCTTCTGTCCAGACACACACCTTTAGTGTAACGTCTTTCTGTCCAGACACACACCTCTAGTGTAACGCCCTTCTGTCCAGACACACGCCTCTAGTGTAACGCCCTTCTGTCCAGACACTTGCCTCTAGTGTAACGCCCTTCTGTCCAGACACACACCTCTAGTGTAACGCCCTTCTGTCCAGACACTTGCCTCTAGTGTAACGCCCTTCTGTCCAGACACTTGCCTCTACAGTAACGCCCTTCTGTCCAGACACACACCTCTAGTGTAACGCCCTTCTGTCCAGACACACACCTCTAGTGTAACGCCCTTCTTTCCAGACACTTGCCTCTACAGTAACGCCCTTCTGTCCAGACACACACCTCTACAGTAACGCACATCTGTCCAGACACACACCTCTAGTGTAACGCCCTTCTTTCCAGACACTTGCCTCTACAGTAACGCACTTCTGTCCAGACACACACCTCTAGTGTAACGCCCTTCTTTCCAGACACACACCTCTAGTGTAACGCCCTTCTTTCCAGACACTTGCCTCTACAGTAACGCACTTCTGTCCAGACACACACCTCTAGTGTAACGCCCTTCTGTCCAGACACTTGCCTCTAGTGTAACGCCCTTCTGTCCAGACACACACCTCTAGTGTAACGCCCTTCTGTCCAGACACACACCTCTAGTGTAATACCCTTCTTTCCAGACACTTGCCTCTACAGTAACGCCCTTCTGTCCAGACACTTGTCTCTAGTGTAACGCCCTTCTGTCCAGACACTTGCCTCTAGTGTAACGCACTTCTGTCCAGACACTTGCCTCTAGTGTAACGCCCTTCTGTCCAGACACTTGCCTCTAGTGTAACGCCCTTCTGTCCAGACACACACATCTAGTGTAACGTCCTTCTGCCCAGACACTTGCCTCTAGTGTAACGCCCTTCTGTCCAGACACACACCTCTAGTGTAACGTCCTTCTGTCCAGACACACACCTCTAGTGTAACGCCCTTCTGTCCAGACACTTGCATCTACAGTAACGCACTTCTGTCCAGACACACACCTCTACAGTAACGCACTTCTGTCCAGACACACACCTCTAGTGTAACGCCCTTCTTTCCAGACTTTTGCCTCTACAGTAACGCACTTCTGTCCAGACACACACCTCTAGTGTAACGCCCTTCTTTCCAGACACTTGCCTCTACAGTAACGCCCTTTTGTCCAGACACACACCTCTAGTGTAACGCCCTTCTGTCCAGACACACACCTCTAGTGTAACGCCCTTCTTTCCAGACACTTGCCTCTAGTGTAACGCCCTTCTGTCCAGACACACACATCCAGTGTAACGCCCTTCTGTCCAGACACTTGCCTCTAGTGTAACGCCCTTCTGTCCAGACACACACCTCTAGTGTAACGCCCTTCTGTCCAGACACACACCTCTAGTGTAACGCCCTTCTTTCCAGACACTTGCCTCTACAGTAACGCCCTTCTGTCCAGACACTTGTCTCTAGTGTAACGCCCTTCTGTCCAGACACTTGCCTCTAGTGTAACGCACTTCTGTCCAGACACTTGCCTCTAGTGTAACGCCCTTCTGTCCAGACACTTGCCTCTAGTGTAACGCCCTTCTGTCCAGACACACACCTCTAGTGTAACGTCCTTCTGCCCAGACACTTGCCTCTAGTGTAACGCCCTTCTGTCCAGACACACACCTCTAGTGTAACGTCCTTCTGTCCAGACACACACCTCTAGTGTAACGCCCTTCTGTCCAGACACTTGCATCTACAGTAACGCACTTCTGTCCAGACACACACCTCTACAGTAACGCACTTCTGTCCAGACACACACCTCTAGTGTAACGCCCTTCTTTCCAGACACTTGCCTCTACAGTAACGAACTCCTGTCCAGACACACACCTCTACAGTAACGCCCTTCTGTCCAGACACTTGCCTCTAGTGTAACGCCCTTCTTTCCAGACACTTGCCTCTACAGTAACGCACTTCTGTCCAGACACACACCTTTAGTGTAACGCCTTTCTGTCCAGACACTTGCCTCTACAGTAACGCCCTTCTGTCCAGACACACGCCTGTAGTGTAACGCCCTTCTGTCCAGACACACACCTTTAGTGTAACGCCCTTCTGTCCAGACACACACCTCTAGTGTAACGCCCTTCTGTCCAGACACTTGCCTCTAGTGTAACGCCCTTCTGTCCAGACACACACCTCTAGTGTAACGCCCTTCTGTCCAGACACACACCTCTAGTGTAACGCCCTTCTGCCCAGACACACACCTCTAGTGTAACGTCTTTCTGTTCAGACGCACCCGTCTAGTGTAACGCCCTTCTGTCCAAAGTCCGCCCCCAACCCCCAACCCCCTTAATTTCCCCCCCCCCCCCAAATCCCCCCCGTCCCCCGCTCACATTGCCCCTTTTGTTTATTTGTACCTTTTTGGTAGCGTCAGTCTCCAGAGAGACATATACATGTACATGCGGACATCCTTAAGCATGCAGGCGCGCACGCGTCGCCGCATGCACAAACTTTCACACACACAAACTTACACACTCAAACGCACACCCGCCCCCACCCCCCACGAACACACACACACACACGCACGCACGCGCACGCACACACACACACACACACACACACACACACACAGACACACACACACACGAGGACGCACATACAACTGCACAAACACAAGGACACACACACGCACACACACAAACACACACGCACTCACGCATGCATGGACGCACACACGCACGTACACACGCACACACACGCACGCACGCACACGCATAAACGCACGGATGCACGCTTACACACACACACACAAACACACACGCACAGAGAGAGAGAGAGAGAGAGAGAGAGAGAGAGAGAGAGAGAGAGAGAGAGAGAGAGAGAGAGAGAGAGAGAGAGAGAGAGAGAGAGAGAGAGAGAGAGAGAGAGAGAGAGAGAGAGAGAGAGAGAGAGAGAGAGAGAGAGAGAGAGAGAGAGAGAGAGAGAGAGAGAGAGAGAGAGAAACACACACGGGGAGAAACACACACATAAAAACAAACACGCACACACAGACACACAAACATGTATACACACGCGCACACACATACACACACACACACACACACACACACACACACACACACACATATGCATGCGCACATACAGAGAAAAGTAAAGTTTAAGCTTTTCTTAAACTTATCTCCTTTGTTTTATATCCTGGAAAGGGTATTTTTATCAGTACATCTGTCAAGAGACTGTACGTATCCTTTTTATTCATTAATTTAGTTTTAGATTCACATCAATTATCTTTTTTTTAAAATAATCAATGTCCATTGGTTGTTTAATTTCCTTTAGGTGGGGGGGGCTGAGAGCCGGGGGGGGGGGGGGGGGTGTTGGCTGGGGGAAAATGTCGCGCTGCTCGGTACTCAGCTTACTACAAAGCTTACTACAAAGCTTACTACTAAGCTTACTCAGCTCACTACAAAGCAGCTAACCGTCCCACAAGACACTGTTCTGTACCGAACCGCACTTCACTGTTCTGAACAGAAAATGATGAAGAACAGAGCAGTATGGCCTATCAGTCTCTGTAGGTTACGTAAGGCCGTTGACTACAAAATCTCTGAGGTGGGTTAGAGTAAGATGAAGTCAAGTCTTGCTTGCCCTGGCTATTCTTCCTTGACGAATTACGAAGAGAGGCACGTGGGTATTTCTCAAATGTACTGCTCTACACTGCATTTGGCCTACTGCTCTACACTGCATTTGGCCTACTGCTCTACACTGCATTTGGCCTACTGCTCTACACTGCATTTGGCCTACTGCTCTACACTGCATTTGGCCTACTGCTCTACACTGCATTTGGCCTACTGCTCTACACTGCATTTGGCCTACTGCTCTACACTGCATTTGGCCTACTGCTCTACACTGCATTTGGCCTACTGCTCTACACTGCATTTGGCCTACTGCTCTACACTGCATTTGGCCTACTGCTCTACACTGCATTTGGCCTATACAACACTGCACTGTACACCACAGCGCTATCCCTAACGACTGTCATTACAAGACATAAAACTCTACAGCAACTCCAGCACAAGTGAGAAGGCCTGCGGACGGCATCAAGAGAAATTCCAATCTCTCAGGCCGCGAGCGATGAAGATGAAGGCATAAGAATGGGGGAGTAAATGCAGAGAGTCAGATAAGCATAAATGATATGAACATGTGTGTTTTTTACGTATTCATTCATTTTTATGTTTCTCCGTGGTGCTCAAATGCAAAGAGAAGGACAGCCAGGCTGTCAGGTTCGTCTAGATACACTGTAATGTCAACAACAACAACAACAACAGCAGCAGCAGCAGCAACAGCAATAACAACGACAAAAGTAACAACAAATCAACTACGTATCGTCAAATGGATCACGCGGTCAGTGACAGGGGAAAAGACAAATAGTGTGCATGGATTTTTAAAGGCCACCTACTCGTCGTTTACGCTGTTCTTTCAATCAAATAGCACACACTTTAGAAAACCTGGAATGTTTGTTAACTCATCCTACTTAAAAAGCCAGTGGCTTTCGAGTTTGTGTGTGTGTGCATATGCAACAGCACTAAAATAATTATAAAAGAAAAGAGCAGCGTCATCTTCTTTACCAAAACAACAACGACGACGACAACAACAACAATAATAACAAAAACAAAATAAACATTTCGATATGTTAATACATACACTACATGGAGTCATGATGGACTCATGCTGCAGATTTCTGCATCTTCCTCTCTTCTTCTTTTTTGCATGTGCACGCCCTGGGGAAGCTGCCCACAACATTGACGACACGGATGACGTAGGCGTCCAGGGCTGTCAGCGAGACGAACGACGCGGAGTGAATGGGGGAAGTCAGCTCCTCCCTTGCGGCAGTCAGGGCTACCCAGGCGTGACAGCGGATGACTAATAGTCCCGGATGAGCATAGTTAGTTCGTTTATTTAAAAAGTGTGATGCAATTAATGTATTTTTCAGTGTGAACATTTGCGGAACTACCATGACTTTTGCATGATGATGAAACA
Organism: Theodoxus fluviatilis; assembly: GCA_034096865.1. Lineage (NCBI taxonomy): Eukaryota > Metazoa > Mollusca > Gastropoda > Cycloneritida > Neritidae > Theodoxus > Theodoxus fluviatilis. The sequence goes on along the minus strand of JAWQFJ010019713.1, from coordinate 329,679 downwards.
AACCCCACCTATTCTTGTAAAGATGAGTAAGCTTCCGATGCTGGAAGGGTTTGTGAATTATTTCGGAGCGAGACTTCTATGATGCCAGAACTGTGAACTGCCGCGATGATCGTGTTTCTTGTTTTCTTCAGGGTTTTCCGCTTCAGATACATGTATGTTTCAATCCTTAATTTCTGGTCCATTAGTAGCAATGTAAAAATCTTTTGCAGTCAAAAGGAGTGTTAATTCTCATCGTCCGTCGTCGTCATAAAAAAGCAATGCCTGTTGTGCAATGCTTCAAGGACATTCGGTATGTAAATGAACGAAGGATCTAGTTTAGATTCTTGTTGCTGCGTACCGTGCAGTGGAAACAACGGCGTTTAATGAGTGTATCGTCGTTGGGAGCAGAAAGCTGATTTTGTCTTTCTACTCTCTCCTTGACGATTGAAACCCTGTCTTTGACAGGCGGGTTTAAGCGAGCAAGATTTGGCGTTTGATTATGTGCGGGTCGCAGTGCCATGGTTCAGTTCCAGGGGAGGGAGAACTCTGGATTAATGCTATCTTGCTATTTCCTAATCGGCGGCCACACTGTGTCGTTACTATGTGTTGTAACCTTATGTGCGTGTGAATGATTATAAACGAATAAGGTGAGCATCTATAATGCACCTTTGCATCTCTGTATGACTGTGAGAGTGTTGGTTCAACATTTCTGACGTGCCAAAAACTCAAATAATCGTCCTAAAAGAAGCTTTTCAACTTTCCATCATGTTTACTATAGACATGTAGCTTCTGGCAGCTCAATATCCAGTAGTCTCCTCCCCTGCATGAGCGAATAGTCAGCTCCTCGACCTCTGCTCGCCTATTGAAACCCTGTCTTTTGATAGGCGGATTTAGAGAGCAAGCTTTGGCGTTTGATTATGTGCGAGGCGCAGTGCCGTGGTTCAATCCCCGGGGAGGGAGAACTCCGGATTAATTCTTTCTTGTTTTTCTGCATGATGTTTGATTCTCTGCGTCTTTGGCACCATGTCCTGTTTCTCCATGATCCTGTCTCATTGCTTTCTAGGCGATGCATACATGAAGAGAAGAATTGGCTGAATGGGCTTTGCTGCCACTGACAGATTATCAACAGTGTGTAAGTAGCGACGTATCGTTGTCACTGTAACGTGTGCTTTCATCGAGCAACTCGTGTGGTGATTCACCACAACGAGGTGTCGCTGAGCTCGTACGATCTGCAAGGAAATATCCTGACACTTTGACTTCTCTTCATTTATCTTTCATCTCCACCGCCTGGGGCGCATCCCCGTTGTTTTATGGCAGAGGGGCAACCATTACGGACGCCATGGAGGGCCACCTCATTTGCACACCCAGCTGTGCCCAAAATGTCTCGGATGGCTGAGACATATTCACTGTAGGAAGGACGGATGGATCATTAAAGACCTCTTTAGAAGAGGAACAAGAAATAAAATGTTACCCTATTTAAGCCTTTGTAGGCAATATGAGGCCATTGACCACGAAAATCACTAGCGGTGGTGTCAGTGAGAGCAAGTGGTCTAGATTTCCCTAACTATTTACCTCTTTTTGCGAATTATGTAGGGTAACACAATGAGTCTATTCTTACCCTAAAACCACACGGGGATACTTCTGTAGAGGCTGTCTGGCTACAGAATTCCGCCTACATAGCCGCTCACAGATGTGCTGCACGAAAGCAAGCTGAATAGACTTCACACACACACACACACACACACACACACACACACACACACACACACACACACACACAACCATAGAAAGCTGGGAACGACCTGCTGACCACTGCGCAAAGGTAAAGGTAAAGATAATCATTTTTATATTGAGATTCCACCTTTTGATTGATGCTCAAACCACACCACTCAAATCTCACACGTATACCCCTGATCAACGAGCTACTTCTTTGTATCACTCCAACACCATCTCAACTCCATGGGGAGCATGCAACCTGGGTGCGAATGAACGCATCAAAGTTAGCTTTAACAGTTCCACCTCTGCCCTCACAGGTACCCTTTTTACTCCTGGGTGTTCAATATACAGAGTCGAAACCCTGCGATGGGACAGACAGGAAAAATGTAGGACCACAGGCGAGGACTGAACCCGCGACCTTTCGGTTAGCGCCTGAAATGCTCTACCAGCTGAGTTACCACGGTCCGTGTTGTCTTCTCCTGTCTACACTGCCTTGTATCAGCGGCTGCTGTCTCGGTCTTACATGCCCGGATGACCAACTATGTGATCCGCGCAGCTTTGAACGCCGCACCCTCGAGCTGCAAGCGTCCAGCAGGTCAAGCGCGCTGACCACTCGGCCACATAGTTCCACGTGGACAGGCGCTGTCAAAACGGCACCAGGAGGGGAAAGTTTAGAGGAACTGATGGGTAGAGAAAATGGCTGAAAATATGTTGTTCATATCACTAAGTAGCAAATTCAATGTAGAACATGACCGTGTGCTCTGTTTCAGAGGGAAAGAGGTCTTTTATTGTAAAAAACATTTTTTTGGAGAAAGACGCCATTTGTCAGCTATCATAATGAGGTATGAGAAATCCAAGTGCAATTTTCTCTGTTTCCAGGTTTTTACCGGCATGTGTTAGATTTCACATGTCATATCTCTGTGCTCTGAAGTTTGACTTCCTTGAAACTTGGTGTATATGGTTAATAAATTCTGCTTCTTGTGATGACCATTTATCAAAATTGTAACTTCTTTTATGTCAAAGTTACTCAATTAATCTAAAACTTCAGATGTGAAATTGTGTTAGAATGAAATGCTCAGAGTATTTCAGGACATGCCACCCTGTGTACTGTACTTTGTGCAAAATTACAAGTTCCTATCTTTAGCTCTTTTTATGTTATTGTTTCAAAACTGGCAAAATTGTGTTATATCGGCAGCCATTTGGTAAAGGTAATTAGCGTAATGTATGCAAACACATCACAGGTAGAGAGTACTTTGAAGTACAACATATTGGGTGAGAAAATAGAACCCTAAATATTCACAGACAAAAATTTGAAGGTTACTAAATACTACAACCGTGAGAGTTAGGGGAAGCAGAGGGAGCAGATTGCAACTTTCTCGCAGCCCAGAGAGTCTGTCTATGGAGGGGGAAGTAGAGACTACCACGCTAGAATGAGACTCCTCGTCTACTGCAGAGGCTGGCCACGAGCCACGGACGCGTTCACTTAGCCTGCCTCGCTGGCAAATGCAAGGCTGATATCAACACCTGTCACAAATTCACCGCCCCAACACCTGCTTTCATCACGTTGGTGAGAGCACGAGATGGTGGGCTGCATGTGAAAAGTCCTCCTTTCTAAGGAGTGATCGAGTCCTCCGAGATCCTGTCTCGAGAGTGCAGTGTACACGTGAGATATAGCGTTCTAGGTGAGAGTGCGGCAGAAGACACGTATAACCACAAAGAAGACGAGTGAGAGGGCAGAAAACTGCGATTGTGTCTTTACGGGATCGAGCTCGAGAGCGAAGTACAATTGTGGTAATGCTGATTGCTGATTGTGTCACTGTGAGTTGACAAGAGTGTGAATGAAGCTTCTCAAAAACTACTACCGGAGTTTGGGACTTGGACTTCCTGGTGCAAGCTAGGAGAATCCCCCGTATCGACAGAACTTTAAGGAGGAGACAAGTGGCAACACATCTGTGGGACCCACGCAGCTTCCAGCATTGCACCGGTGTGCCAGAAGCAGCTAAAGGAGCGAGTTGAAACACAGGATATGAAAGTGGTGCATCCGGGATCAATGAGTTCGGATCACCGACTGCCACCGTGCCTGCAGGGACCTGTAGCGGCCAAAGTTACTGTCGACCAAAAGTTAATCAGGAAGTCATCGCAGAGTTATCTGCTCGGGACGTGCTGAGAATTCAACTCTAAAGAGAGACCGCACCCGCCACTCCGCCTGACTGACAAGGCACGCCCGGGGAGTTATGCTAAGATCCGGCCGCGTTAATATATCTGCGTTTTGTGACAAACGTCTTGCTCGGCGGTACTGTACTCCATGCGCCTTAACGGTGCGCGTGATTCGGGTGTAATCTTAAGCTAAACGACGTTTATTGGCGCTGCTGAAATGTTCGAAGTGGAAACATTCGGAACGTCGTTTAGCTTAAGATTACACCCGAATCACGCGGACCGTTAAGGTGCATGGAGTACAGTACCGCCGAGCAAGACGTTTGTCACAAAACGCAGATATATTAACGCGGTCGGATCTTAGCATAACTCCCCGGGCGTGCCAAGTCAGTCAACGGTCGCGTTTTATAAAACCAGACCAAAAATAGACTACAGAGAGGTGACTCCCATATTATTTTCAGCAGGGGAGACGGCTTTGCACGGGAAAAACTTTTTTGAACGCTACATTATGTGTTAAACGACACAAATGCACCAAAAACACAAAAACTCGTAAAGCAACTAATGCGTCGTTTGTCGGGATATATTCCATGCGAAGAACAGGTGCAGGAGCGGTAAATCGCATAAAGAGAGAGCCGAGCAGATAACTCTGTGATGACTTCCTGATTAACTTTTGGCCGCTACAGGGCCTGACCGCGACAGGAAGTGGATTTTTCCGTGTCGGAAACTGAACAGATCACCCATGACACCATTTACTCTCGTTTCGATGCGAACGTTCCACTGAAGAGAACGTGTGCCGAACACAGCTTCAATATGGAGGGTCACTTTGACCA
>JAWQFJ010019713.1:317500-320000 GCA_034096865.1 Theodoxus fluviatilis | reverse complement strand
CCATGTTTTCCATGCTTCATTACCATTTTTGCAACATAATTCACCAACAGAGAAAAAATTATCGGGGACATTTTGCAACCTTGTTTCAGCCCCGAATTACTGTCAAAGGGCTCTGAGTAGCAACCATTGCATCTTACCCTACATATTGTTTGTGAATACATGACCTGAAGCATTTTCAGCAACCTACCCCGTATACCGTACAAATAAAGTATCTCCCAAAGCGCAACCTTGTTGACCGTGTCGAAAGCTTTTTTGAAATCAACAAAAGCAACATATACTTTTCTTTTTCTTTGTAGATAACGTTGAATGACAGAATAAAGAACAAATATATTATCCACAGTAGAGTAGCCTTTACGAAACCCAGCCTGTTCTTCCACAATCACGTGATTCACGTCCGCCCAAAAATTTAGCCTATCCGTCAGAATCGACATAAAAACTTTGCTAAGGATGCTAGTGATCGATATTCCTCTGTAGTTATCGGGGATAGATGGATCGCCCTTCTTTAATATTGGGAAGATTATTGATTGCCTCCAGGAGGCTGGGTAATGTCCCTTAGTGAACGCAGCATTAAGTAGAGATGTGAACATTACCAACAACGACTCTGGTATAGATTTAATCATCTCCGTAGTAATTTCATCAATCCCTACAGATTTGCCTCCCTTTAATTTATTAATGGCACACTTTACGTCGTCAACTGTAATATCAGAGTCAAGCGTCGAGATTTCATCTTCCGCACTACTGAGAAGAGTACAGTCTACAGGCTGCCCTCTAGAATTATCCTGCCTTGATAGAAGATCACTGAAATAATCTTTCCAAACGTCAATTTTGATAGGGCATTTCACAAATGATTTAGAATTAATTTTACGAACCTGTCTCCAGAAATCCGTCGGATTTGTCAAACTAGAAAGCAATGTGGACATCATGTTTCTTCTATATATGGTTTTCTTTTCATTAATCAACCGTTGGTACATATTCCTTTCTTTCATGTAATTCTCTTTAAGCACAGACAAATTGGTGCGTAAATAGCGACGGTAAAGACATCTCAAGCTCCGTCGCACACTAGGCGTCCATTTGTGACGCAAGCTGCTTGCGCCCTACGGCGCTTGGCCGCTAGCTGTGAGCCGCTTGCGTCCTCATCTCGCACACTCGCAGCTTGACGCGAGCGGCACTTGCCATATTTGGAAAGTCTCGCGCAGAAACCGAGACTCACCGAGAAAACCTGTATTGACGCGTTAGAATCATCGCGTCGCTCGACTGACACTGCAGTCTTTCTGTGCTGAGTTATGGGGGAACTGCAACTGCGTAAAATGATATCGTGTGATAATTATTTCTTCCAATGATGTCACTTGACAGGTGAGAGAGTAGACTCGATCTGTCAGAGTTGACCGCTCGCTTGTTGTTGTCACCGTGACCTACTCAGCGTGTCCCGGTTGTTGATGTCAATCGCGACCACTACTCGACTGCTTCGCGTTCAGTTTTCGACCACTTCGAATACCTGTCGCAGGCTCTACTTAGGGTGACTGTGGTGCCGAGCCTGATATTTCTCTAGGCTGTCGATGTGTTATTTATAGTGTTAAGCAAGGTTTCTGCGTGTGTATTCGTCTGTGACGATCTCTGCTGTCCCGTTGTAAATAGGTGCCACTCGATCAAGCGATTGATCCGTGTGTGTGTTTGTTTGTGTGTGTGTGTGTGTGTGTGTGTGTGTGTGTGTGTGTTTGTGTGTGTGAGTGCGTGTGTGTGTGTGTGTGCGTGTGAGTGTGTTTGTGTGTGTGTGTGTGTTTGTGTGTGTGTGTGTGTGTGTGTGTGTGTGTGTGTGTTGTGTGTCCATGTGTGTGTGTGTCTGTGTGTACGTCAGTTTATGTTTGCCTGTGTGTATGTTTGTGTGCGAGACTGTGTGTGTGTGTGTGTGTGTGTGTGTGTGTGTGTGTGTGTGTGTGTGTGTGTGTGTGTGCGTTCCTGTGCTGTGTTGTCAAAAGCTACTCTTCTCATGATTTTTATTAAAAGCAGTTGAATGCTCTATGAAGAAATTATCAGAGCAGCGGTATTCAACATACGTTCCGTCACATGACCATAGCCACAATGATGATTGATAGTGCAAATATTTAACAACCAAGTAACTACGGTCAAAACAAAAATTGAATAGTACTGATTATTACCAAGTCATTTGTTCATTGCAGACGACAGCACTCATCAAATATTTGGAAGGGGTTACAAGTGAGCAACAAGCAAGCAGCAAATATGTAATTCAAGTAAATGTAACTTTTTGTAATGTAAGAGCTGTTTCTTCTCTTCTCTGAGGTAATAACAACAAAAAAGGTGACACGTGCACAATATCACTGCAATGTAGATTAGAAATTAACACTCCGACACGTTGGGAGCCGTGAAAATTCTAGGCTGCAATGCAGTGTGTGGATTACTTCTAATCATCTCAGTTCCGAGTTCAGTTTCTGCAGGACCTTCGACTTCGTAGAAAACTTTATCACCCCTTGTAATGGCATCA
>JAWQFJ010019713.1:307500-310000 GCA_034096865.1 Theodoxus fluviatilis | reverse complement strand
TGTTGAGGAGGCGCCCCAGCCTCATGGAGTGGAAGGGACCGTGGTCTTCCTGGCCGTAGTCCACGGGCCTGTGGGGAGGGGTGGAGTGGAGACACGTTGAAGAGGGTGCGGAGTCGTGCGAAGAGGATACGGAGACGTTCGAAGACAGTGCAGAGACGCGTGAAAAAACTACAGAGACGTGTGAAGAGAGTACAGAGGCGTGTGAAGAGAGTACAGAGACATGTGAAGAGAGTACAGAGACGTGTGAAAGAAAGTACAGAGACAAGTGAAATGAATATGGAGAGGTGCGAAGAGAGTACAGAGACGTGTGAAAAGAGTACAGAGACGTGTGAAAAGAGTACAGAGACGTGTGAAAGAAAGTACAGAGACGTGTGAAAGAAAGTACAGAGACGTGTGAAGAGAGTACAGAGACGTGTGAAGAGAGTACAGAGACGTGTGAAGAGAGTACAGAGACGTGTGAAGAGAGTACAGAGACGTGTGAAAAGAGTATAGAGACGTGTGAAGAGAGTACAGAGACGTGTGAAGAGAGTACAGAGACGTGTGAAAAGAGTATAGAGACGTGTGAAGAGAGTACAGAGACGTGTAAAAGAAAGTACAGAGACGTGTGAAAGAAAGTACAGAGACGTGTGAAATGAATATGGAGAGGTGCGAAGTGTGGATATGGAGACGTGAAGAGCGTAGGGAAGTTTGTGAAGAGAGTATTGAGACGTGTGAAGAGGATATGGAGACGTGAAGTGTGTACGGAAGTTTATAAAGAGAGTATTGAGACGTGTGAAGAGGATATGGAGACGTGAAGTGTGTACGGAAGATTATAAAGAGAGTATTGAGACGTGTGAAGAGGATATGGAGACGTGAAGTGTGTACGGAAGATTATAAAGAGAGTATTGAGACGTGTGAAGAGGATATGGAGACGTGAAGTGTGTACGGAAGATTATAAAGAGAGTATTGAGACGTGTGAAGAGGATATGGAGACGTGAAGTGTGTACGGAAGATTATAAAGAGAGTATTGAGAAGTGTGAAGAGGATATGGAGACGTGAAGTGTGTACGGAAGATTATAAAGAGAGTATTGAGACGTGTGAAGAGGATATGGAGACGTGAAGTGTGTACGGAAGATTATAAAGAGAGTATTAAGACGTGTGAAGAGGATATGGAGACGTGAAGTGTGTACGGAAGATTATAAAGAGAGTATTGAGACGTGTGAAGAGGATATGGAGACGTGAAGTGTGTACGGAAGATTATAAAGAGAGTATTGAGACGTGTGAAGAGGATATGGAGACGTGAAGTGTGTACGGAAGATTATAAAGAGAGTATTGAGACGTGTGAAGAGGATATGGAGACATGTGAAGAGCGTAGGGAAGTTTTTGAAGAGTGCTCAGACGCATGAAGAGGATATAAAGACATATGAAGAGCGTACTGAGGATTTTAAAGAGGGTAAAGATATATACAAAGAGGTTATGAAAACGTGTGGAGAGGGTAGGGAGGGTGTGAAGAGGTTTTGAAAACGTGTGCAGATGGTAGGGAGGGTATGAAGAGGCTACAAAAACGTGTGGAGAGGGCAGAGAGAGTGTAAAGAGGCTATGAAATCAAATGGAGAGGGTAGAGAGACGGGTGAAAAGGTCATGGAGACGGTACAGAAGACGTGGGAACTCTTAAAGATGAAGGGCGGAGACGCATGAAGAGAGACAAATGCAAACGACGTGCACTTATGAGGAGACGTGCTCATGAGAAGTGGTATTAAAACGGTTGAAGAGATAAAGACGAGGCGTGAGAAGTTAGAAAGTGAATGTTTTCTTTTCAAACATTCTAGTCCAGAAAGTTACCTGCATCTATTTCCTCGAATGCAATAATCTTTGAATATGTCGAGTGCATCAGAGTATGTGCGTGCATGTGGGTGTGCGTTTTTATCTAGTTATTGCACACGTTTGCAATGTGACCAAACGAATGAATGTAAGAAAATGAATTAGTACACTGCGCTGTGTTTCTTCTTTTTTCCAGAGGACCACTACTGAACATGTCATTCTTCTACACTTCTGGAATGACTAAAAGTAAGAAATAATAAAACGACAGCACCCAATGCTGACACACCAGACACCCACCAGTCACTTTGAGGATCAACACCATTCTGCCTCTGCTGCTCACGGAAGCGCTCGTAGAGACAATCTACCCAGGTGTGGAGAGGCCAGAAGATGGGGTCGTAGGCAGCAGTCTCTATGGCGGCCATCAGTCCGCCCACCTTCAATGAATACAGGGAAAGGGTTCATTCTCTACAAGAGCTTTTCAGTCATCTCACTTGCGGTAGCTGCCGCACTATAGCGCCTTTCTCAGCTGGAACCCATGGCTACAGGGCTTTGGGGCTCCCACAGCAAAGGCCGTCAGGGGAGAAGCCACGTGACAAAGGGCAGCTTGAGGCGCTGTATTCTGTGGAAAGGTAAAGGTTTCTGTCCATATTGCAATTACTCATCTATTCATAGTTGCACTCAAACCTTACATTTTTACTTC
>JAWQFJ010019713.1:287500-300000 GCA_034096865.1 Theodoxus fluviatilis | reverse complement strand
CCAGTAAGTGAGAGGACTTTTCAATTGATATTACACAAGAAACTGGTGTGACTGATATCATAATTCTTTATCTGTAACATACTAGCCCTGTGCTTTTTATGACATGAAGCCAGTCTCACACAAAAAAGGTTATTGTCAGGGCCCTACGAATAATTCCCCCCCCCCCCCCCCCCCCCCCCCCCGATTAGTTAACCAAGGAGTAAAACCAGATGTTATCGCGGTTTAGGGAGTCAATACTTGTATGTTACCCTTGTATCAGATGGTGCTTTTTCAATTTACCACAGGACGTTCTCCTGATTTTTTTAATGCATTGTCGATAGGAAGCGTTGAAGAACTATCTAAATATTGTGCCTTCTCAGATATATATCTCACATTAGGTATAACGACAGGTATTTTTAAAAATGAAAACATCGGGGGAAAGTACATTTTTACGAGAATCCTGTATGAGTCTGTGCCGTGAGGTTTTTTTTCTTCCTTAACCTTCGTTTCCTAACTGCCGCACGATTTGCCTTCGGTATAATTACTCGATCCAAAAACAGACCTGGCTAATTACACGTAGTGGGTTTTACCCTTGCTTGGCAGGTTTCCTACTTAGTCATAGCCCCACCTAAATGACGTCAGCATCCTCCACGTGTCCGGTTTTAGCCACAACCAGTCTTTGACAGCATCCATATTGAATAAAGGGAATAATTCCTTGAGCTGATTTCCACAGTTGTGACTTGGACTCTGAAAATGGTGGATCACCAATTTTTCAAATCACTTTTGAGATATTTACATTCAGAAAGAAAGAACAATGTTCTTTGGCGTGTTGAATGAATGATCGCCCCAAAGATTTAAACTATAATCGCCCGAGGAATGTTGTAGGCGTTACAAATTTGTTGCGACTCGAGCTCTATCTGGTTGCACCTGTTTACATCGGCGTCTAGGGCAGTTAAAAAAAAACTCCCCTCGGCAGTGTCGAGGCCGCTTCTGCAACGATCTTGCTCGGTCGTCATCTGTGCTGGAGTTTACAGGCGTAGTTTCCCAGTGTTCACGACACTGGTACGTCGTAAGTCAAGAAACCCCTTGCTAATGGCTGTAGTCTCGAAGGCAACAACTGAAGAACAGCTGTCGGCACGGCAAGGTAGGCTTTGAAGAGAAGTTTATTCTCTGGCATGAGAATACGGTCTGGCCCGCCGTCTAGGCTAGCCGATCAGCGCTACGACTCTCTGACTCTCTCATAGCTTACTCTAGCATCAAGGTGAGACTCGGTCTGCAGGCTCCCTCTCTGCCTTCTCTCACTCTCTTTATATATGCTCTCGAGAGGTTCTAGAACTTCCTACAAAAGTTCCGTCTTCTCGAACCGTTCAGAAACAAAAATCACGTCACCGTGCTGAATGACGTAAAAACACTGCTAAGTGCGCATGTCTAGACATGCGTAGACCAATCTTGAACTTTCCATCACCCTCTTGGCTTCTAAACATAGCGCAGTAGGAATGCACAAGAATATTTCAGACACGGTGACCTCACAAGCTTACGGCTCCGAGAGACATGCACTTTAGCACTAACTAAACAAATCTTTCTTTAGCTTCAGCTTTCTGCTTTTCACGATTGAGAGCAGGTCTTCGTACTGTCCAATTGCTCTCCTGATCCTGTTGCTGACTTCCTCATTCGTGACATGGTCTTTATCTGAGATGTTCAGAATCTTGCGGTAGCATCTCATTTCCAGGGCTTGTATCCGTCTCTGTAGTTCAGATGTGAGTACGATCACGTGTCAAGAGGCAGTGGGTTGGCCAAGATCATCCTGCAAGGTACCGTACCAGGTGGGAGAAGGAAAGGCAGGCAGAGAACAGGAGCGGATCAGTTCTTTTTTTGTGGGGGGAGGGGGTTTCCAAACTTTTTTAAGAGCGGGGTGGGGGGGTGGGGTGGGTTAAAGGGCTCAACCGAAACGTGATAGCGGGGGGGGGGGGGGGGGTTCAGTGCTCAACCGAAACGTGAAAGCGGGGGGGGGGGGGGGGGGGGGGGGGAAGAACGACCCTATTGGAGCGTTTGGAGCTCAGCCGAAACGTGAAAGCGGGGGGTGGGGTGGGGGTGGGGGGTGGGGGTGAGAAAGAACGACCCTATAGGAGCGCTTGGAGCTCAGCCGAAACGTGAAAGCGGGGGGGGGGGGGGGGAGTTTTCACTGCAAAATGTTCAAATCTGGCGCATTCTGATGGTGATCATTACCACTTTCAGGCAGCACATTTTGTTACTAATAAAAATAGTTTTTTTTAATTTATTTAATTTTTTTCTTTCTATTTTTTCTGTTGGGGGGGGGTGGTGTTCCGGAAACCCCGGAACCCCCCCCCCCCCTCGTCCGCCCCTGGAGAAAGAGGTGGGAAGACAACATCAAAGAGTGGACAGGCTTGACCTTTGCTGACTCACAGCGAGCCACAGAGGATAGAGATCGATGGAGGAAGATTGTCCGAAAGTCATCAGTGGTGCCTCAACAACCCATATCAGGGTTAAGAGACTGAACTGAACTGAACTGAAACAAATCTACGCAGCCACAGAAACATTCACAACATAGGGGATTCGGTGACAATTTTGAGAAAATCAGGTTTAATGTTCAATGAAATAATTGTTAGTCTCAAAAGGGTCATTGTACAAACAAAACCATATCAATCATGTTTTACTTCGCGTTTGGTCGCGAGTGAGAGATGTAAGGTACAAAGTCAATTCTACTTAAATTTACCCTCTCACAACCGTTGCAGACTGTGACGCTGGATGGAGCAACGTCACATGTTCAACACTCGTACATTTTTGCCCAGCATTCTGAGTCTAACGGTGTTTCGCACCACTTTTGTCATAAATTAAATCTTTCCCTAGTGTTCTGATTGAAAAATTTAATTTTTCATTCCACAAGACTGGTGCATCCCCAGTGACACCATTGACTTGTACATATAAATGTTAATTAGACTTCTGCTTTTTGGACTTTAGCATGCATCCTGAGAGTGCAAGTATCTTTTAGTTTTCAGTCCCAGTCAAGTTTCCCCCCGTATCCTCACTGAGTCAAATGTGTCCCTTATTCTCAGACCACTTTTTGAGATGCCCAAACTAAATTCTAACCACTTATTCCGGGTTGAAGTCATTTGTTATTAGTCTGCCCAACTGTCGTTCTTGACTACGTTTTTTCCGCTAGATGGCGCCTATTTGCTTGGTGTGCACATTCAGCATGAGATAATGATCAAGCATTTTTTTACTCGGAAGTAAATAGTATCTCCTCAAGAGAGAGACTGCTTTATAGCAAAATATATTTCATCTCTGGTGACTTTTTATCCTTAGCAGTGACATTCCTCCGACACGCATTTCTATTTTCGACACTATTTCATTAGAGATTTTTCAGCTGTCTGGAGAGAAAAAAAGGGGGGGGGAAATCGTGATCGAATACTGAAATACGTACCTGCCATCAAAGGATACATTTTAGAATAACTGCTGATAAGAGGCTAAAAACAACACTGTGGCTAAATATTTACTGAATCGGAAACTGTCTATTATCTGTCTTATCTCCTGAGGGGTCTAAGTGACATTAATGACAAAAAATTTACACAGTATACCACGGCCGTGTTCTTCTGGTTTCATCTCAAAGGATGCTGTACTTTTGGTCTTTTATCTCTCTTTAAACAAATTCTTTCTCCACTTCTCACTGTGCTGAAGACGCTCTGTTTACTCAGGCCATCACTCGAGGTGTCTAAGGTGTTGCTGAGTAGTTTTGACTAAGTTCAGAGCCCTTCTTGTAGGCATCTTGCAGGAGTCGGTGCTTATCACTCTAATATTTCTGCAATATACAATCGGTGATCTGTATCCTCACTAACTCTAAGTCCTCGCTCTAATGAGACCAATACTCGTGCTGCCGAAGTGCCAACATCGTCTGATATGATCGGAACCCATTCCTCCACACAGCCCCGACTGCTGCTGCCAACCCACCCACCCACCCACCCCAATCTGACCTTCACATCCTGAGGGAGTCTTTGCTTTTGGTTCCACTTACTCCCATAAGAGAAACTCTTTTTATTCGCATCCCCACTGATTATTAATCTTTGTCTCCTGTTTGACCATAACTCGAGCTACCGAAGTGGAATTATAGGGTAGAACTGTATAATTTGTGTCAAACTGTATGAATTTTGTCTCGAAATTCTGTCCTGATTTCAGCGTTCCAGAGGAACCAATGATGATTTGCACTGACCATTTTCTCCATGTAAAATTAAGTCGTTTTCACAACAGAGTTTAATCCCATCCCTTTCAGTTTTCGACCTTTGCAAGTCGTTTTCTCAACTGAATCCAAGCCCATTCCTTTCACTATTCAACCATTACAAGTCGTTTCCTCAACTGAATCCAAGCCCATTCCTTTCACTATTCAACCATTACAAGTCGTTTCTTCAACTGAATCCAAGCCCATTCCTTTCACTATTTAACCATTACAAGTCGTTTCCTCAATTGAATCCAAGCCCATTCCTTTCACTATTCAATCATTACAAGTCGTTTCCTCAACTGAATCCAAGCCCATTCCTTTCACTATTTAACCATTACAAGTCGTTTCCTCAACTGAATCCAAGCCCATTCCTTTCACTATTTAACCATTACAAGTCGTTTCCTCAACTGAATCCAAGCCCATTCCTTTCACTATTTAACCATTACAAGTCGTTTCCTCAACTGAATCCAAGCCCATTCCTTTCACTATTCAACCATTACAAGTCGTTTCCTCAACTGAATCCAAGCCCATTCCTTTCACTATTCAACCATTACGTTTCCTCAACTGAATCCAAGCCCATTCCTTTCACTATTCAACCATTACAAGTCGTTTCCTCAACTGAATCCAAGCCCATTCCTTTCACTATTTAACCATTACAAGTCGTTTCCTCAATTGAATCCAAGCCCATTCCTTTCACTATTTAACCATTACAAGTCGTTTCCTCAACTGAATCCAAGCCCATTCCTTTCACTATTCAACCATTACAAGTCTATTCCTCAACTGAATCCAGCTCATTCCTTTCACTATTTAACCATTACAAGTCGTTTCTTCAACTGAATCCAAGCCCATTCCTTTCACTATTCAACCATTACAAGTCGTTTCCTCAACTGAATCCAAGCCCATTCCTTTCACTATTTAACCATTACAAGTCGTTTCCTCAACTGAATCCAAGCCCATTCCTTTCACTATTTAACCATTACAAGTCGTTTCCTCAAATGAATCCAAGCCCATTCCTTTCACTATTCAACCATTACAAGTCGTTTCCTCAACTGAATCCAAGCCCATTCCTTTCACTATTCAACCATTACAAGTCGTTTCCTCAACTGAATCCAAGCCCATTCCTTTCACTATTCAACCATTACAAGTCGTTTCTTCAACTGAATCCAAGCCCATTCCTTTCACTATTCAACCATTACAAGTCGTTTCCTCAATTGAATCCAAGCCCATTCCTTTCACTATTTAACCATTACAAGTCGTTTCCTCAACTGAATCCAAGCCCATTCCTTTCACTATTCAACCATTACAAGTCGTTTCCTCAACTGAATCCAAGCCCATTCCTTTCACTATTTAACCATTACAATTGTTTCCTCAACTGAATCCAAGCCCATTCCTTTCACTATTTAACCATTACAAGTCGTTTCCTCAACTGAATCCAAGCCCATTCCTTTCACTAATCAACCATTACACGTCATTTTCTGAGCTCAGTCTAAACCCATACCTTTAACTATTTGACCTTTTCAAGTAGTTTCCTCAAAAGAGTCTTCACCCATTCTTTTCACTATTCAACTTTAGTAAGTCGTTTCCTCAGCAGAGTCCAAACCCACTCCTTTCACATCCAACCATTACTCCAGTTTCCCAAACCGCCCTTTTCACCACCATTACTCCAGTTTCCCAAACCGCCCTTTTCACCACCATTACTCCAGTTTCCCAAACCGCCCTTTTCACCACCATTACTCCAGTTTCCCAAACCGCCCTTTTCACCACCATTACTCCAGTTTCCCAAACCGCCCTTTTCACCACCATTACTCCAGTTTCCCAAACCGCCCTTTTCACCACCATTACTCCAGTTTCCCAAACCGCCCTTTTCACCACCAGAGTTATAGTCATGCCTTTTGGATGAAATGTGCACTTCGTGCCTTTTCAAGGGTTAAAGGTGGTTATTAAAAAATGGCTTTTCCTTTTGATTTCAGAATCCTGAAGTGGCGGCGCTTCTTCGCACTTTGCACTCTCAATAAATCAAATTGTTCAGCCGCAACCTCAATGATTCAAAGCCATTGCCTATTATTAGGCCATAACGATGACTCAAACTCTCCATGTGAAATTATCGTCTAGAATGTTCAAACCCTGCACATTTGACTTTAAAAATTCTGAAGGAGTGATTTACTTTCATCAGATGAAATCTTAAAACCGTATCTTTACAAAGTCCTAACCTCAGCAGACCAGTATTCTAAATGTCCCAGTGGAATGACAAACCAGCGCACGTTTGTCTTAGTCACAGCTCTGCTCTTCCAAATTCAACACCTTGATGGAGTCGGTGTCTCTTGCACGATTACTCCCCATTAAGAATGTTGTTTTGCCGTTCCCTCACTGGTTCTACGTTTTTGCCTCTCACAGCACCATTGCTCGAGATGCATTACTGAGAAGTGTCTTCTGAATCAGTCGGATATCTGCCTGTCTGGCTTCAACATCCTACAAAAGTCCACATTATTCACCTGTCACTCTCATGAAATCTTTTCTCCCTGTCCTCAGTAAGTCAAGTTCCTCCCTTTCCTCACGCTGACACTCCTACTGCCCAAATGACATTGATGACCAATATGGCATAAAGTTACTCTTACCCCCAGCCCTCCTGTCTTCAGCTGCCTGAACAAATTTAGTTGTTCCTGTAAAATGAAAGACAGCAAACCCAGGGTGTCCCTTCAGTAGACCTACAGTACTGCCACCAACATCATCGGCAGCTTCTTTACTTTTTGTTGTTCAGAAGAAGTTGATGCTTTTAACACTTTTACTCCCTCACTACTAAAAATGTTTTTGCCAGAATTTTGCCAAGCCAAAGCCCTCGTCTACCATCGGTCTCAGGTCGCTACCTGAAATGTCCAAGTGGGATTACTGCTCTCACTTCTTAGAATCTTTTCGACGTCTCTCCATCTAGTTAAAATACTAGCTTTCCATCAGGTCGCTACTTGAAATATCTAGGTAGAATTATTGATTCAGCCTCATCGGAGCCCCGGGCACCTTCACCTCATCATGGGACGTCGAACTTCCGGTGTGCGCAGAGGGTGGCGTTCGACTCCCTCGTTGGGACTACGTGACTGGTGGGCACGGTTGACATACGCCGATCTCTGACTGTCACGGTTGGATGCACAGAGAGAGTCATGGGAGAGCACTGTGACTATGGAGTGCGTGCAGGTTTGAACGTGGCGTTAAGGGCAAGTGGGATTTAAGAGATTGCTGAGACATTTCGTGCATACGAGGTTTTTTTAATAATGCAGATACTTAAGAACCTATACCAATTCTTCTGTTACACTTTTCATACGCCAGAAATGTTTGTTTTGAGAAGCTATATCGAGTCTTCTGTAACACTGTTCATACGCCAGAAAAGTTTGGTTTTATAGAAGCTATACCGATTCTTCTGAAATACTTTTTTTCATTCGCCAGAATGTTTTTTTGTTACTGAGTTCCAACTACCTACATTCTTGTTTATGTGGTGTGTGTGTGTGTGTGTGTGTGTGTGTGTGTGTGTGTGTGTGTGTGTATGCGTGTGTGTGTGTAGGTGCATGCGTGCGTGTGCGTGCGCCCGTGTGTGTGTGTGTGTTTATACTAGCATACATGAAAACTATCCGTGCTTTGCAATGCCATATTGTTGCAAAAGCAAAAATGAAGAACAGTCGCTCAAGTAAACTCAGATTCTTTGTGAATGTTCAAAACTACGCTGCCACTTCGTCTATGTGGTGGGCTACGGGCAGTGCTAGCTGTTTAGCCTTTCTCCTTCACGTGTAGTGAGAGTCACACTGCTTCTCCTCCCGGTTGTAGAGCCATCGATTGCATGATTTTATTAGTAGATTCTTTTCTTGCAGTATCCCTCGTATGCATTCGTGTACTGTGAATTCCGTAGTTTTGTAGCGTTGTATAAAGTTGGAGCTCTTTGCAAAGGAATTTACGTGGGAATATCAAAGAGTACAGATGCGTTCCGCCCACCACCATCTGGGCATGTGGGGCATCCTTAATCTCCCAACAACTATCTGGGAAGAAATTCAAGAGAAGAAACAGGGGTTAAAGGTGGTGCCTTTAGCTGGCCAGAGCAGAGTGTTTAAAGAAGGAGCGATAGTGTCTGTGGGAACGAAGGGAGAAGCCCTGTCAGATCAGAGGGAGAATGGAGTTGTGTTCAGAATATCTGGGGCTCTGGTTGGCACCTGTGTGAGTTGGAGTGTGAAAGTAAAGGACTATCTACTGGGTCAGAGGTTCTGGGTATGTCTCAGCCATTGAGAACGGAGGGGTGGAGCTGAGAACGGAGGGTTGGAGCGAGAGGAGTTAAGGATTGGAGGGGGAGAGAAGGCAAGGATAGGGGATTCGGCAGGCGAACAGGGGAGGGAGCGGACACGTTTTGTGTCGGGTGGCCCTTGTATGCTGCCTTGTAAGGAAGAAGACTAAAGGAGTTTGAAAAGTCACCGTCCCAACTTGTCCTCTCGATATCACATCCACGCTACCACATCTACTGCCATGCTCGACAGCCACGCACCTACCACATCTACTGTGGAGGTAGAATGGAGCTGCAGAGGTATGGATTACACGGACAGGGAGTAAGGAAGGGAGAAGCGGGTCTTGCTTTGCATCGTGACTCCTTCCAACTAAGAACTAATGAGCTGTCAACTATGGACGCCTTCAGCAGCTTTTACATCAAACTTTGCTTTTGCTCACCCTAGCCATACTTCGTGTTCCAAAAAAGGGAACACAAGGGTTTGTTTACACACTTGCTCAGCAACCAGTCAAAGTACACTATCCATCTTCTGTGACATCTCCAATTAACCATTTTTACATCATAAAATAATATTGTCCTTGATATTAGGTTTTCCATTTTAGAGCAATTGACAAAAAAAAACTTAAATCGTACCTCGTGTTCCATTTTTTGGGTCATACTCATAAATAGGGGAAAAAAAAGTAAATGCACATTCATACTTCATGTTCCACTTTTTGGGTCATACTTTTATATAGAGGAGTCATATATCACAAGTTATAGATATTCTTTGTTTATGTTAGTTCAAGCAGGCATTGTTAATTATCTCCCCTGGAGTAAAATCAAAATGGCGGCTGGTGAAGAAGGTAGGCCTGGTTCAAGCAGAAATATTTTTGATTTACTTCAAGTTGGAGTTGATGATGCAGGAGATCATGTTGATCAAGTCAGAGCTATTGACAGAGAAGAAGATGATGCTGATGATGATCAGTATAGTGAAGGTAAAATGAGTGATGAAGATGAGTTTGTCCCTTTCAGTGATGATAGTGATGATGATTCTAAATCTAGTGATAGTAGTGAGGAAGAAAGCATTGACCCAAACTTGAACTCTTCCATTTCTGAAGAACTAGTTGATGGAACTGTAGTCAGAACAATACGTTACTATGAGAAAGATGGCACAGAGTGGAAAAGTACCCCTATGGCACCAAATGCTCAAACTACAAGGTCAAATATTGTGACTCTTCCGCGGAATCGTATTCCAAACACACACAATGCCACAAGCCATGCAGAGACTTTTGATCTTTTCATTTCTCGAGACATGATCAAGCTGATTGTGAAATACACAAATGAAGAAGAAAAAAGGCAGAGAGGAGATGCATGGAAGGAGACAGACGATGTAGAGATCAGAGGGCTCATCGGTATTCTTGTCTTCCTGGGTGCTCAGAAACAGAGCAAAGTAAACCTGATTACAATTTGGGAGCCCCTCATCGGGCAAGATTTTGTGCGAGCCACAATGTCGAAGAATAGATGTTTCCAGCTGTTAAACACATTGAGGTTTGACAACAAAGACACCCGTCGCAGAAGACAAGAAACTGACAAGCTCGCTCCAATCAGCGAAATGTTGGACCTCCACCTTGCCAACGTCCAAAAGTACTATGTTCCTGGAGCTTTACTGACTGTGGATGAGCAGCTCATACCCTTCAGAGGGCGTTGCTCATTTATACAGTACATACCAAGCAAACCTGCCTGAAGTTGTTCTGGATCTGTGACTCAGAAACGTACTACCCTCTCAAGTGTATCATATACACAGGTGCGATGTCCCGAATCCCACATGTTTTAGGACAGAGCCAAGGCCATGCTGTGGTGATGGAACTGACCTTGCCATACCAAAACAAGGGAAGGAATGTGACAATGGACAATTTCTTCACTGACACAGCTGCCACTGCCCCTGCTATCAAAGCCAAGAAGAGGGGACGCTGTGGTTTGTGCCACTGGAAGGTCAACAAGAAGGGCACAGCCAAATGCCACAAGTGCTGCAACTTCTTGTGCAAGGAGCATATTGCCAAATCTGTTGTCTTTTGCAAGAATTGTGATGCTTAAACCATGATGACTACGAAGGCTCAAAGAAAGATATCTTTGATGTTATTTCTGTTTTAATCTTTTATTTTGAGATTTTTCATCAATACATGACATTTTATGTGCTTAAAGTCAATAAGATGTATGATATTATCTTATTCTCCAATGCTAAAGGGTGTTAGAAATAGTTTGTCTGTATAAAAGTATGACCCAAAAAAGGGAACACTAATATTTTCTCTATGTAAAAGTATGACCCAAAAAATGGAACACGAAATACAATATGTATGCAAAATATCGAAGTACGGCTAGGGTTAAGAAAAAAAACAGGCCGCTGCATTTCCGCAAAGAATGGATGCCGAACTGGATTATCTTGCAGTACGCATGGATGTCGGACTGGATTATCTTGCAGTACGCATGGATGTCGGACTGGATCATCTTGCAGTACGCATGGATGTCGGACTGGATTATCTTGCAGTACGCATGGATGTCGGACTGGATTATCTTGCAGTACGCATGGATGTCGGACTGGATCATCTTGCAGTACGCATGGATGTCGGACTGGATCATCTTGCAGTACGCATGGATGTCGGACTGGATTATCTTGCAGTACGCATGGATGCCGAACTGGATTATCTTGCAGTACGCATGGATGCCGAACTGGATTATCTTGCAGTACGCATGGATGTCGGACTGGATTATCTTGCAGTACGCATGGATGCCGAACTGGATTATCTTGCAGTACGCATGGATGCCGAACTGGATTATCTTGCAGTACGCATGGATGCCGAACTGGATTATCTTGCAGTACGCATGGATGTCGGACTGGATTATCTTGCAGTACGCATGGATGTCGGACTGGATCATCTTGCAGTACGCATGGATGTCGGACTGGATCATCTTGCAGTACGCATGGATGTCGGACTGGATTATCTTGCAGTACGCATGGATGCCGAACTGGATTATCTTGCAGTACGCATGGATGCCGAACTGGATTATCTTGCAGTACGCATGGATGTCGGACTGGATTATCTTGCAGTACGCATGGATGCCGAACTGGATTATCTTGCAGTACGCATGGATGTCGGAGGAACAAGGAGCAATGAAACAGACGAGGACCAACTCCACAGGTCAAAGGCGCTTTGCTTATGCTAATAACCTGGCAAGATCTTGCGAGGAATAGGCCGGTGTCAACATATGCCAACATGATGGAAGCAGGTCTAAAGAAAGTCACATTTTGACACATGTTGACACCGGCCTTACACTTCGCAAGACCTCGAGTCTGTGCAACGCGGCCAAAAACATGATGACTGTCTAAGGAACGTAGCACTCGACAAAACAGTCAACACGAGGTGAAATTATTTGTCTTGTCATTAAAATGAACACAAGTATGAAACAATAGAAAGAAGGAAAAGGAGAGCAGCATGTTTTCTGCGAAGTTTTCGTCAGGCACAAGAAAAAAAACAACTGTACTTTCAAGAAACAGACACACAACCCAACACACACACACACACACCCTCCTACCCCCCGCCCCCGCCCGTCTTCGCTTTAAGTTAGTTGTAGGCAGTAACCATACGTTTTTGTCAGTTGAATTAACTTTTGTTCGATGATCTCACCCAACAGGCTGTACTTTTAAAATGCTCTCTACATGTGATGTGTTTGCATAAAATAGGCTAATTAGCTTTCCAATATGGCTGCCGATACATAAAATGTTTGCCATGTGTTGGTTTTTCAATAATGACAGATAACGAGCTCATGATTAAAGCATGTCATTTTGCACAAAAGTGCAATTCATAGAGTAGCATATTCTTACCTAAAATAAAGACAACTACACCATGCATTTAATTTCAACACAATTTCACATCGAAAGTTTCATTAATTGAATCGCTAATTACACATTCAAAATACTGTAGCTTTGACATAGAGGAAGATACACTTCTGATTATCAGTCATCCTATGAAGCAGGCGATATGAACCAAAAATATATGA
>JAWQFJ010019713.1:277500-280000 GCA_034096865.1 Theodoxus fluviatilis | reverse complement strand
TGAATGAACGAACGAATGACTAAACGAATGAATGAATGAATGAATGAATGAACAAATGAACATGGAAACGGAGGAATTCTTCAATAATTAGTTATCTAATCGATTGATGCATTCTTGCGGCCTCTCAGCCTTAGTAAGACTATGCAAGGCTGTTGACTACAAAATCACCATCGTTGATTAAGTAAGAACAAATGCCATCTAGATTTTCTCGGTTCTTCTCCTCTTGCAAATCCCTGAGAGACACGATGGGCCTGTTCTTACTCCCATTCCCTAGTGCGTGTCAACAAGGAAGAACAAGGATGCGTCGCAAGTTTTGTTTGTTTTGTTTGAATGTGATCGACTGAGAAGGGGTTTGTATAGTATTGATCGTTATACATGTAGTCATGGATGAAAATCATGAAGATCGTCTAAATGTCGTGATAGGACGAACATAGTGTAATGTATAGTATAGTGCTTGTGCCACTCTATACAAAACTTGTTGATGTCACTCGTACAATTTCAACGGTGATCGCAGACTTGAAACTTTTCTCGATGAGACGTGTAGACAGTTGAGAGAGAGAGAGAGAGAGAGAGAGAGAGAGAGAGAGAGAGAGAGAGAGAGAGAGACAGAGAGAGAGAAACGGAGAGAGAGAAACGGAGAGAGACAGAGGCAGAGAGAGACAGAGAGAGAGAATGTGAGAGACAGAGAGAGAGAGAGAGAGAGAGAGAGAGAGAGAGAGAGACAGACAGACAGACAGACAGACAGATAGACAGAGAGAGAGAGAGAGTGAGAGAGACAGAGAGAGAGAGAGACAGAACGAACGAACGAAAACTTTATTGTGGGGCCTCCGGCCCATTGCAAGTTATACATTATCCCTCCAGGTTTACTGGAGGTCCTACAGACTTTATCTGTCTGTCTGTCTGTCTGTCTGTCCCGTCTCCACGGCTTATATCTCAAAAACTACTGAACGGATCTCCTTGAGATTTTGCACACTAACTGGAAGTTAGGTCCGATTGAATGTATCAAATTTTCAGAATCAAGGCTTGAAGAGAAAGTGGTTTTTTAAGGTCGTTTTCTCGAAATTACCGGTCGAAAAATGATTGAAATGACAATTGACGGAATAGCCAAATTTGATGTCATTAATAACGTTACGTCATTTGCAAGTACAATTTCGATCCTATATATATGCCAGGAGAAGAATTTCAAAACACCTGGGGAGGTAGGCAATTTGATGGAATGGCGAAATTCCAACATGTGCGATGTCATCAATAACGTGACGTCATTTACGAGGACAGAGAATGAATTTGGATAGATAGATATGTCCTCAGATGTCTTAGGCCGCGAGGCCTTTATCTGATCTTTTGATCAGTACTATGGCTTCTCTCACTTTTTACTACCCTAGTTCTAAAAATCTGAAAAGATCGTGCCTATTCTCTATACTTTTCTTCCGGTGGCTTATGAGTGGCAGAGAGTGGTATACGTGGCAACAGCAGCGGGTGGCCAACATCATCACAGTACATGTAGTCTTTGAACATCGTGTCAATTCTTTTTTTGAAGCTGTTTAATGACGAACACTGAATTTGAGAACACTGGTAAAGGAGAAAGAATTATCCCTCATGGTTTACTGGAGGTCCTACAGACTTTATCTGTCTCTGTGTGTGTGTGTGTGTGTGTGTGTGTGTGTGTGTGTGTGTGTGTGTGTGTGTGTGTGTGTGTGTGTGTGTGTGTGTGTGTGTGTCTGTCTGTCTGTCTGTCTGTCTGTCTGTCTGTCTGTCCCGACTCCACGGCTTATATCTCAAAAACTGCTGGACGGATTTCCTTGAGATCTTGCACACTAACTGGAAGTTTGGTCCGATTGAATGTATCAAATTTTCAGAATCGAGGTTTGAAGAGAAAGTGTTTGACGGTCGTAATACGATTTTTTCCATTCATGGTCGAAACTTCGGCTTTGCTGGCTTCGAGATCGTTTTCGCCTTGCAGACGACTGCTTCGTATTCAAATCATCACTGCAAGGCAGCGCGAAATTGTTCGAAGTCGATAAAAAAAACTCGTATTCATACACATGATAAACCAATTCGATTTTCTTTCTCAGATTATTCAGACTTTGTCCGATAATTACGACCGTAAGATAGCAGTGATTTGACATTCGGCGTCACCGTGTCATGTGACGGTGATAGTTTCGTCTGCAACTTGCACTTACGTTATGGTCGAAGTAGATTGATGTTTACTTCGTCCGCTGAACGCTGTCAAGACTAATGCTCGAATGAATGAAGTATGATTTCATAATTTTTCCGGATTAATACAAATGTATATCAAATACATCAGTTCAATTTAATCGAGTCAATTAATCGAGTACATGTCCACTAGGTGAAAAATGTGTTGAGTGGAACGCAAGTCAGAAAAGTTACACTTGCAGTCTAAACAACAAAATGAATACAGTGTTTGTATTGAAAAATCAGGTCACTCTTGTCGTCGTTTGGTTCCACGACAAGAGTATGAAATCTTGTTTCCAGCGAGATT
>JAWQFJ010019713.1:267500-270000 GCA_034096865.1 Theodoxus fluviatilis | reverse complement strand
CAAAAAGAAAACCCAAGGACAGCGAGCTTTTTCTTACATCGGCCCTGTAACGTGGAATAGCCTACCTTTCCCTGTCCGTCACTCTGATTCCATGTCCCAGTTCAAAACCTCCCTCAAGACACACCTGTTCCGGTCAGTCTTCCCTGACGAGCAGTGAAGTGCTTCACAAGGCGCCTCTTTTATGTTTCGTGTTTCGTTTATTGCCTGCTACTTAATTAATTGTATTGTATTTAATTTTTCTTTTATTTCAACTGTACAGTGTGCGAGCGTTAGAATGCTTTGTATGAGTGTAGACTCTCTAATTGTAAACGCCATGAGCTTGCCTATTAGGGAAGATATGTGCGTAGAAATAGTCTGTATTATTATTATTATTCTTGGCTGCATCACAGGTAGATTGGAACTCCTTTTTTATGCAATACCCGCATACATTCTCGATCTCACTCCGCTGTGGAGAGAATCAGTGCCAATAAATCATCGTGCTCAAGGATGCAACTTCAAGGTCAACAAGGAGGTAACACCTTCACCGCCGGGCCCCGAGGAAATCCCCGGTGAGGTTTGGGCGTTTCTAGATTCACCACTGTCCTGTGTCGTTTCATGTTCTCACTTACGAAATCGAGTCACTCATCTTTCACGCTGAAGATCACAAGATTTCAAGAATTTCACAAATTCATCATCTTCTGGTCAGGAAAGGAGTCCTCCCTGTGATTTGACCAGTGTGACGAATTGAGGGACTTTTTCTCGTTCGAGTGGTAGCTATGACATGTATCGCTACAGAGGTCATCCACAAAGTCAAGCGGTGTATGACCCGTGTCGACAGGCGGTGTAGGTGAGTGAGATGCTTACAGATTGAAAAGCTCCACTGACGTAGAAAACTTGTTGTACTTTCCCCATGAAGACCTTTGCTGTGCTTTCTGTGAATGGCCCAGCGTAACAAAATCCGACTCCCCCATCCCCCCACCCCCACCCCCCAAGGCATGCGATGTCTATCGGATATATTTTTAAAAATACACAAACGAACAAGTGGATTTGCCTTTACGTGTACAATTAATGTAGATGATTTGTCGGAATGTCGTTTCGCTTTGCATAATCTTAAACGTTACTTACTGTGCAGACGATTTGTCCACAGTATTTCTTCCCTAGCGAACCAGGTGCGCAGGGCACTGTGTGGACCGAAAGTCGTGTCTGTCACGTCCTCGGAGACTCCGAGCTGTCACCGGAAACGCGACGTCATTGCCCTCCGTCTTCATGGCATTTTCTTTGCTACTTCAAGTTTTTACATCTTCACAGTACGTCACTGCTGCACAGTACGTCACCTTTTCACTGTACATCACAACTGCACAGTACGTCACTACTGCACAGTGCGTCACTGCTGCACAGTACGTCACTGCTGCACAGTACGTCACAACTGCATGGTACGTCACAACTGCATGGTACGTCACAGCTGCACGGTGCGTCACAACTGCACGGTACGTCACAACTGCACAGTACGTCACTACTGCACGGTACGTCACAACTGCATGGTACGTCACAACTGCATGGTACGTCACAACCTCACGGTATGTAACTACTGCACAGTACGTCACAACTGCATGGTATGTGACAACTGCACGGTACTTCACTACTGCACGGTACGTCACAACTTCACGGTACGTAACTACTGCACGGTACGTCACAACTGCATGGTACGTCACAACTGCACGGTACGTCACAACTGCACGGTACGTCACAACTGCATGGTACGTCACAACTGCACGGTACGTCACAACTGCACGGTACTTCACTACTGCACGGTACGCCACAACTGCAAGGTACGTAACTACTGCACGGTACGTCACAGCTGCATGGTACGTCACAACTTCTCTGTTCAGTCTTCATCGACTTTGGAATGCCACACTCCAGACAAGCATCCAAAGAAAAACCAACAACGACAGAAGTGGATGCAGGTTTCTTGTGGCCTCTTTCAAGTTGTCACAAGGTCTCTATTTCACAGACACTGTATCGACCGCGAAGACAACCACAGTGCCTAAAAGGGATAGAGTCAACGACACAAAAAGGAGAGAAGACGACAGAGAGGACAAGATAGATAGAAAAAAGCAGAAAAATAAGAACATCGAGAAGAGCAAGAATCCTGCTAACAACAATGACAGCAACAGTAACAATAATAACAACCTCAACTTCGGCGTGGTTTACGACAGACAACTTGATCTTGGTGCCAACATCACGGCAGTGTGCAGATTCTGTTATTATTATATTTACTGCATCCGCAAGAGTCGACAATTTCTAGATGAATATGCTCTGAAAAGAGTAATCCAAGCACTCGTCGCACTGGTTTTGACTACTGCAACTCCCCACTTTACGGGCTACCGACAAAGTCAACAGATCGCCTTCAGAGAGTACAACAATCTACTGCTGTGTTTATCAAATGGTACCACGAAGGCAGCATAACTCCCCCCGCCCCTTCCCCCCACACGCACACACACACTAGTCTTGCAGGATATAC
>JAWQFJ010019713.1:237500-262500 GCA_034096865.1 Theodoxus fluviatilis | reverse complement strand
AGGGGCATCTAGATCCTCGTCGAATAAAATGCAACTCATCTGTTCTTCCGCTAAGCACACGACCATTGTGTTTAAAAAGAGTTCTAAAATATTCCTCCCATGTCCCAATGCCAATGTCGGGCAGAGACCCTCTTCTGTGTGTTGCTCGATGCACAAGAGACCAACAGGTGCTTGAATCACCTGCTTTGCTGATGAGTTCGCTACATACCGATTCATTGTATGTGCGTTTCTTTGCACGTATTATTTCTTTATAGGTTTTTCTGGCGGTAACATACGAGTCCTTGTCGATTTCGGCACATGAATTGCTGTACTGGGCGAAAGGTTGTCTGGCTTGACGTTTGCGACATCGGCATTCTGCACTGTACCACCTTGCAGAGTTAAATATAGCAGGCTAATGCAAAGTTACGTTTCGGTACATGCACTGTGCAGTAGACAGCAAGGCGTTTTCAAATAATTGCAGTGCAGTATCTGGACTATCAGGTATGGCGTTACGAGCCTGGGCCAGACCGTCTCGAAATTCAGTAGTTTCCATACACTGTTTGATGTTGTCCACCTTGTCTCTGTCCCAGACAAGCTTTGACATTGTTATTTTGTGAGTCATGTGACCACTGTGGTATACTGCCCGTAGACCAATGCCAATCTCTAGGGGCATGCGACTTGAATATATACTCTCTGCCACTTTAAGAGTTATCGAGCTAGTAGACAATCATAGTAGCGTCCTCTGCGAACTGAAATTCGCTTCGCGGTGAAGAATTCTTGCATTCTACGTCACACTTTGTGCTGGCACGTCGCATCCGGTTGTCTGCGATGTGAAATTCGCAGGTTTTGCCCATACATACTTCGTGAAAACAGACAATTAGCCGGACTCCTTTTCGTTGAGTATTTTTGCATTCTTCAGTTGTCCTAACGTTACTGTAATCACAAGAAAATGATACCATGTCGTTTCAACTGCTGATTTGTAAAATGAAAGGGCTTGACTGACAAACAGTAAACATTTCGGGCATAGTTTTAGCGACCAACTGGTTGGCCTACAAAAGACTAGCGACCCAAAAGATGTCACGCTTCACGTTTTAAATTGCTCAATTTTCCTTACTAGTTAATCAAAACATCAAGTTATGCGATGCTTGCCTTATTTCATGAGTAAATGGAAAGTCTGGTGCTAAATGTATGGTTATTTAATGGTCAGACGGCTATTTTGTCACTCAATTTCGATTCCCTTCATCGTGATCGTGTCAACACTTCGTCTGCTGTTCTATTCGACATAAGAGATACGAAGTTCGTCCCTTTCTTGTGATGCGCGCGCACCCTGATTTAGATACGAATTTCGCCACTGCGAAGTGGATTTCAGTTCGTGGAGGACGCTACTATGATTGCCTAGTAACATTTTCCGGTGAGATTACACAGTAGTCCACCACACTTTCTCCATGATGTGATATTCAAGTATGATTGCCATTTCTTTCACCCTGAACGCTCCCGTTCAGTAAGCATAGGTGGTGAATTTCACAAAGATTCCTTAAAATACTGCCGAATCGATTGGTTGACTTATCACGAAATGTCCGTCTTGCTATGAATCCGAGCAGCGGCATTCTGTCTCATCAGATTCCTCATCACTCATACAGGAATCAATGGTCTCATTATGCAAGTTCCAGCTGCCTGTTCGTGCATTAAGATCTCCACAGATTAGTAGGGCTGCCCTTGGATGCTCTTCCTGGATTTGCAAAACGACATCTTTCAAGAGGTTAATGTTACACTTAATCGGTTTGTCTTTGTAGTGTGGAGAGTCAGCGGTGGTACATATGCACATATGATGATAGAATCATTCTTCACAATACCAAAACCCATACAACCAGGATGTTGTCGTATTTACAAGGTATGGGAGATACAAACCGGGCCAATCCTTTTCTAACCAATACAGCCACCCCTCCCGATCGTCGTCCCTGCCGAGACAGTTTGATAGCTGGAAAATGAAAAGCTACAAACGTATCTAATTTGACACAAAAATCAAATTCTTCTATAGTAAAAGTTTCCATTAAGCAGCAAACATCAAAGCTAGAGAGGTATTAAAAAAAACGGGCTCAGCGAGCCTTGCAGCCAAACCCTCAATACTCCAGCTGACTAACTTAAGACTCTGCTTTGGTTTGCCAGAATGTAAATTGCGTACACCACGAGGCTCTCCAAGTGAGTCAACAGCCTCAACGAGTCGTCGGCCTGACCGTCAGGTCTGAGAGCTGTTTGCATCTCTGGTACAACCAGGAGGCCGCACATCCACCGGGCGGGGAAATCTGCCCTGCCACACGTCGTTGTGGCCCGATAGTGTATCAGATGCATCAGATCCACTCTTCTTCGTGCCCATAGTGTCGTCATCCCCCATTTCCAGACTCGGCTGTCGTACCGAGGTCCCTTTCCACTACAATGTCACAGTTACGGGGGTCTTCAACAACGCAAGGCTGCTCTAGATCGTTATTAAAACCATCCTTGGGGTCTGTATCGCCTTCCAGGAATCCAGTACCCGGAGCCCGGAGCCAGTCCAGCATGGACCACTGCACTGTCTTGGCTTGCAACCGAGGACTCGCTGTCGACGTGCTCGGAGTTAAATGCCTCAGTCGTATTTCTGCGCGCCCCCTCCGAACGATTTGCAGGTGTGTCAGTCGGCAGTTGTCGAACACCATCGCTGGAGAGTTGATAATCTGCCATAGGACGGGGAGATGGCGTGCTATTTCCAGCAGCACCTGCGACGGAATGACCGTCGCTCGGCCTCCCTGTCTGCTGATCTTGGCGACAATCGCGAAGAAATTTGGTGAGGTCCGCTTCTGATGGACCGTTGTCTTCTCCGCAGTGGTTCCGACTATCCCTCAGTGCCCGAGAAGGTGGATCCTCCAGGTCGATTTGCACAAGGGTCTGGAAACCCCGTCGGCGCCTTTCCCGTTGCTTACGTTCTCTTTGTTTTCTCCAGCCTATGTCTCCATCATGTCGTTGGGGTATTTCAGGGGCGAAAGGTCGCTCTCCCTCATGTCTGCTGGGGTCGTCCGCTTTCTTTGATTGCTGGTATGTAGCTCTGCCGAAAACCCCGACGCCCATGCGCCTGAGAGGGGTTCGCCCTCGCTTCAGCACCAGCATTTTGATTTCTTCATGGGTAAAATTCACTAGTATTGGCCGTGGGTAGTTCTGCCGCCTGCCAAAAAGCCTATCATTTACCCTTTCAGCACTGATTATAACATCTGACCAGGTTACATTTGGCACGGCTTCCCTCAGAAGGTGAGAAAAATTGTGCAAACACTGTTAACCTGATTCGTATGCACCCTCCTCAATACCGAAGAACTGTACACAGTTCCGGCCTGCACGAGATTCCCGTTCGACTCTCTGACCGTTGAAGATTGCTGCCTTTAAAGTCACTAAAACATTCATAGGACAGGAACATAGTCCTCATCAAAGATATGTTGAACCCCGTTTTTGCTCGTTGCTTGAGGCGCATCAACTTGGAGGTAAAATATCACGCGCAGGCCTGCGAAGTTGCACGCACCAGCATTCTAATATTGAAACGTGTGCAGTCAACATGTCATCAACGTAGTCGCCTTTCCAACATCGCTTCCGTCCTGTATGTTGTTTGACAATCACTTCTCTCAAGACCTTGGGCGTTTCCAAGTTGAAGGCTACGGACACAATTGATCACTGCCAATTATTGCAAATAGATATACATTCCTCACCCAAACTTTACTGTGTATACTCAACTCAACAGCGTAATTTAACCCCTCCCCAATTCTCTTTTCCTATAATTTTGTAACTTATGTTCAAAGCATGCTTATCATTTGAGTTGTATTTCGTCAGGGACATTTTCCAGGTGAAGGATTGATCAAGCGGTCTGGAGGTCAGGGGTGTGAGAGAAAAACAGCGTGGTGGTGGTGGTGGTGGTGGTGGTGGTGGTGGTGGTGGTGGTGGCGGCGGCGGCGGCGGCGGCGTTACTCCTGTCAATGTTTATTTGGGTTTGTTTTGCATGAATGCAGCGCGAATGAATCAAAATGGAAGCGTCTTCTGGAACTGGAGATCTTGACAAGTTTCCGTGGCAATGATTTAATTCTGAGCATCTAAACATTTCCTCAACATTAATTTCGGATTGAAAAGATATTTGAATACTCATTAACCAGCAGTCTGAAACGAAATACTCTGAGCAAGCAAATGTTATGGAAATTCATTAACATTTCAAATGACAGGAAAACACAAGAGATTCTGTCTTCACGTGGGAGTCCATAACGGAGAAAATACAACGAAAAGTACATTGATTTCCTTTTTGTTTGAAAATTGTTTATCCCACAAAGGATGATAACATCTCGTCAATTCTTCAAGATTTCTGCTGGCGTAGCAGAAATGACGCACTGCAGCAGGGGGGAAAAGCAAATGGAGTTATGACCGTCAGCCTGTGTGGGCTTTTTCAGACTGGTGATTACGAAAATCACTAGAATTGGGCAGAGTAAGAGCAAGGCGAGACTCGAGTTCCCTGATCATCCGCCGTTTGCAAGTAGCATAGGGGGCGCGTCGTGGGTCTACTCTCACCCCCAACTCACAGGGGTGGGGGGTGGAGTGGGAGGGGTGGGGTGGGGGGGTGTATGGGGCCGGGTCGTGGGCAGCCCTGACAACGTTGAAATTGACGTGTAGTAAAATATAAGTGACCTGGACACAGTTTTTGGAGTCATTGCTGAAGTTTTTTTTGTATGTGCTTTATATTGATTATATCATGATCTTTAACACAGTTACATTGGATTTTTTTTTCTCTCTCCGACAAAGCCCCTTGACAAATTGAACAGCCTTGTTGGAATAGCATTTGTCCTTCGGCAACTGCCGAGATGATGTGTTTTAGCACATAGCTTAAGGTTATTGTATATCATCAACAAAATTTGATTGCCTTAATTTCATCGAATGGACCACACACAAATATGCATGCTTTCTGGTATTTCAAAATATATCTGGCTTTTCACTGGAACTACATACGACGGGTTTTTCAGAGGTCATGAAACTATTCTTGTCTAGAACGGTGCTGAAGCCGCTTTTGCAAGAAACTGCGATTTTCTGTCCCGTGCTATGCCAGCAGAAGCAAGTTACTTCTGATTGCATCACGCAGTACGTCCAGCGTCGCTTCTCTTTCCTCAACATTTGCTTCACGTCCCACAGGACGAGCACATCTGGGGCGAGTTTCAATATGCGAAGATCTCGGTAGAGCTACGCAGATCTCGCCGATTGGGCAGTTTCATTCTTTACTTGCTCGCGAGCCAATCGTAAATGAGGGGAGATTGAGCGAGGCAGCTGGGGAGGTGACTAGCTAGTGAGATTCAAGATGGCGGACAGCATGAGCATCGTGTCATTAGGAGTGACGTTTTTGGACGAGTCTTCGGTTAACTTTGAGATGCCAACTTCGGAATGGAGAAATGTGAAGCAATGTGAGTAGAAAATTACTTATATTATATTTTGAGTTATTGTGTATGTTAAGTTATGGAATGAGAAAAAGATGCAAGATAGACTTCAGAATGTTGTTGGATTATGGTGATGTCGAAGTACACGGATATTTGTGTACGCTGTGACCATGGAGACAAAAGTTCGAAATGAGGCTAGAACGAGGGAATGTTGGGTAG
Source organism: Theodoxus fluviatilis (assembly GCA_034096865.1). Taxonomy (NCBI): domain Eukaryota; kingdom Metazoa; phylum Mollusca; class Gastropoda; order Cycloneritida; family Neritidae; genus Theodoxus; species Theodoxus fluviatilis. Next base: position 256,879 of record JAWQFJ010019713.1, on the reverse strand, counting down.
TTTCTTTCTTAGCTAGCTCTTACTGCGAAGCAAGATCTTGCGACCAAGATCGACTACCTATTTTGAAACTCGCCCCTGGTCTCGCTCCAAGGTGGAGGAGGTGGAGTCCATCAGGACTGAAGGCGACCTGGGTGTTGGACACACCTGCTGAACACGTGACCTCCGCCAGTTGTGCCCCATCCGTACCGTCACAAAGAGCAAGGGAACTTTTCACCGTTGCACATGCAAGCACGTGTGGGAAGATGGAGCCGTCGACACTCAGTGGAAATGGGCACCAAGCCAACGAGAGTACAGCGTCTTCATGTCCACCAACATGCATCCCTGACTTCCCATCTTCCCCTTCCCTGCACAAGAAGATGTCGGAACTGTCCTTGAAAGAGGCAGCCAGAACCCGGCCATCTGGAGACCACAGCATTTTGTCCACGCACGCGTCGAAGATGTACTTATGAGACTTGTGGCTGGTTCGAAGACTGATTTCACTGGCGAAAGCGACGGCCAGGGTTTCGCCGTTGCTCCATGCACACACGCGTATCGGATCCTCGGTGCGACTCTGTCCGCCCTCACTTTTGTTCCTTTCTCTCTCTGCTTCTGATGGACCCCGTGTGCCGGTCTTGGGTTTCTTGTGCGCATTCATGACGTTTGAGAGTTTAGAATTTCTTCTCACTTGTATGCTGAAGGGTTGGCCAGGTCTTCTGAGCATGCTGAAGTTTTTTTTTTCCTCCCACCAGACACATGAGGGTTCTCTTGCTTTGAGAGTGTAAGTTTAGTCTTTTCTCAGCTCTGTCTTTAGGGTCTGTACTGAATGTTGAGTAGTTCGTATTCAGTTCAAACTCAGTTCGTTCAAAAAGCACCGTCGCGCTATGCACGTACTGCACGTGCTGCGTTAGCTTCAATGAATTACTTTTTTGAGAACTCCATCCACGTGGTGCGACTTTTCCTTCATCGCTTCAGGATGGCTCGACATTTTACAGTTATGTGTCGTTTGCGTGCATGAGCAAAACATAGATTAATTTTCTTTTCCTTTTGTTTGGCAATGTGTGTGAGTGTTTGTGTGCGTGCGTGCGTGCGTGCGTGTGTGTGTGTACGTGTGTTTTGTGTGTGCGTGTGTGTGTGTGTTGTGTGGTGTGTGTGTGTGTGTGTGTGTGTGTGTGTGTGTGTGTGTGTGTGTGTGTGTGTGTGTGTGTGTGGAGGGGGCCCTCAGCAGAAATATTGTTCTAACGTCAGAGGTTGTGTAATCAGAGTCATTAGGCTTGTTCAGGAGGCGCAGCGATTCAAAGCGCTGCTCAGCGCTGCATGTGATTCACTCCTGAACGGCACTTTGGGGGCGTGATTCACTCAGCGCTGAGCAGCGCTGTGAATCACCAATCCGACTTGATGCAGACGATTTTGCATCACATTCAAAATGGCGTCTTCGATCCTGCACTGGCCGTCGATGCGTAAAATAACCCTCAGAAACATCATTTTGGGACTGCAACGGGCTTTATTTGCCCCAAGCGCTCTGTATGTGAGAGTAATGGCAAGTAAGGATGACACAGTAGTGGACTTTATTCATGCAGAATATATTTGAACGTGCATCAACGATGTCTGTGGCAAAGAAAACACTTTCTTAGCGTCTATCAACACAACATGGGGCGCAGAAGATTTACCTCCCCTTTAACAAGTGAAGCGCTGCACAAAATCTGTAGGTGTTCAGGAGAGGCAAAGAGCGCTCAGTTGCCAACATGAAGCGCTCATGCAGCGCGTTGTACTCCTGAACAAGCCTATTGATGTCGTCTTAATGAGCAAAGGCAACTTTGCATCGTTGTTACTCAATACTTCAGATTTCTCCATGAGGATTATATGAATAGCGGCGAAATAAGATTCAGAATTCTTTGGCATAGATGAAACTAACTAGGCTACATATGAATATGTGCTCTTTATTTCCATATCGAGTCGTTTATTTCAACTTCAACTGGGACCGTGTACACATGTACACCATAATGCAAAGGAGAAAGAACTTCCAACATCCCTCTGAAACAGTCAGCTCCAAATGTATGATATAATGTACATCATTAAGTTGCATATGCAAAACGGTTCCTCTTCATGAATCTCCAGGGCGTGGTTGGGAAACTCGAATAAGTCCCGGCATCCAGCAACCAGGGAGAAAATGATGGGGGTTGGGATTGATCATTTCTGATAATACGATCAGATTTGATTCTTTTTCTCTGGAAAGGATTGCTGAACAAATACGGGAACACCACTCCTAACTGCTCCTATCTGATTCAACTGTTATTCGCAACTGCATTTACATCTGGCCACTACAGCTGCTTCTCACTTCTACAATTGCAAGACGTCCCTATAATTTTTAATCGCCATTACAGTTGTAGCAAAGCACAACGTGACCAATGAAGTCTGGCGATGCACGCTTTCGGAGACAACCACAAGACCTGAAGAAGTTAGGTCTCTGAAAGCTTTCGGAGAACAACCACTAGGCCTGAAGAAGAAGTTAGGTCTCTGAAAGCTTTCGGAGAACAACCACTAGGCCTGAAGAAGAAGTTAGGTCTCTGAAAGCTTTCGGAGAACAACCACTAGGCCTGAAGAAGAAGTTAGGTCTCTGAAAGCTTGCCCCTGCAACTTTGCATCGCCAGTCTGTCAACAGAGATATATGGCGGGTCAAGTTTGCTTTGAGGACTACCACCCCCAACCACCACTTCCACCACTACCACAATCACCACCACTACTACCACTACCACTACTACAACCACTACCACCCCACCACCACTATTGCCCCTACCACCACTACCGCCCTCGACACCACTACCGCCCCCACCACCACTACCGCCCCCCCCCCCCCAGTTCCGCCCCCACCACCACTACCGCCCTCACTACCACTAAAACCACTAACACCACCACCATCACCACCACTACTAACACCACCACTACTATCATCACCACATATCACCAACCCCATCACCACCATTACAACCATCACCACCACTACTACGATCACCATCACTACCGCCACCATCACCACTGTTGCACTACTACCAGGACTACCATCACTACCACAATCACCACCACTACCACCATCACCACTACAACCATCACCACAACCGCAATCACCACTATCAATATTACCATCCTCACCACTATCACCTCCACTATCACCACCACTATCACCATCTCCACCACTAATACCACCGCCACCACTATCATACCCACATATCACTACCACTACCACCATCACCACCAATACCACCATCACCATCACTACCGCCACCACCACCACTATTACACCACTACCGCGACTACCATCACTACCACAATCACCAGCACCTCTAACACGATCACCACCACTATCACAAACACCACGGTTGTTACCATCACCACCATCATTATTACCATCCCCACCACTAGCATCACCGCTATCACCATCTCCACCACTGCTACCACTATCACCACCACTACCACATTCACCACCACTACTACCACTATCACCACCACTACCACATTCACCACCACTACTACCACTATCACCACCACTACCACATTCACCACCACTCCTACCACTATCACCTTTGCTACCACCATTTTTCTTGTGGAATGGCAGTGCAATAGTTAGGAACACCTAGAGCAAAGGTCTTGCATTCTTGGAAGATCTACTGCGTGGTGTTTAGTGCAGCACACTCCCAGCCACGGGCAAGATGCTTAGTTCACTCTACAGTCGCATCCTGGATTAAAACGGTGTGCCCGTGAGAGCAGTGTTTGTGCCGTGAAGTGATGAACGCATAAACTGTACATTTTCTATAAGGTAAGGATTGGGGCAGTAGCTCAATCTGTTGACAGTTGTGCGAGGCGAATAGGCGCCTTTGTTCAGTCCATGCTTGGGGTGACTTGACTGCTATTCTCCATTATCACGGCCTACATGTACACATATCTGCGTCCCCTTAAAAAATGTAGCGTTAAAGATCCACTCGCTCAAAATCGGGGAAAGAGTCGCCATAGTAGTAAATAAATGTATTGTTGTCTTTATTTGACCCAAAAGTTCGAATTCGATTTTTATGCAATTAATTTCTGAAAAGCTCATCTGGAAATTTTTTAATTCCCGCCCAAACAGGAAGTGACGCAATGTAGGTACACATACAGCGAATACGTGGAGACGGCATAGCCACATTCAAGCCAGATCTTTCGAGGAAGCGTTGTGGGAAGCAGTGTGCCGTAGTAGAATGCACGTTGAGAAGTTATGATGGAGTGGGCATCAATAGATTTCCACAAGATTCATCGCTTAATCGACAGTGGGTTCAATTTGTGAACGTGTGTCGTGCAACTTTTGTCCAGACCAATAATTCGGTGATCTGCAGCAAGCACTTAGGACCCCACTGCTACCCAGTTTCGCAGCGCCTGGCAGAGGAGATGGGACTGCCCAAGAAACCGAGTACATTATTGCCAACAGCAGCGGGGTCGGCTCTCTATTGCGGAGGGCCGCTATTGAGGGGGGCCGCTATTGCGGGATTTCTTTGGTCAAAAGTTCTTAAGGCCATTTTGATTCTTTTGCCCTAAAACGCCTAAAAAAAACATGAAATGTTTGTTACTTTTATTTGAAAAACATTTTTTTTTTCGTTTTTTTCTATTGCGGGAAGCCGCTATTGCGGGATTTTTTTGGCCAAAAGTTCTTCAGTTAGTCCTGGAGAGAGAGGGATGGGGAGAGAGAGAGAGAGAGAGAGAGAGAGAGAGAGAGAGAGAGAGAGAGAGAGAGAGAGAGAGAGAGAGAGAGAGAGAGAGAGAGAGAGAGAGAGAGAGAGAGAGAGAGAGATAGAGAGAGAGAGAAGAGAGAGAGAGAGAGAGAGAGAGAGAGAGAGAGAGAGAGAGAGAGACTGTGATACCGTCTTTTAAGGTCGAATTTCATGACATACATTAAAATGATAGCATACTCGATGTAATGTCGTTCAGTAAAGGGCCGATTAATTAAAAATGGCTCTTTCATTCTCACCGCCCACCGGAAGGAAGGCGGAGGAATACCGTGGACTGCTTTTGTTCTCTGCACGAGAAAAGTGTGCACGGCATGAGTGGTGACGGCAAAGAAATCACGCGCTACCGGAGTGTTAGGGCGCGTTTCTCAGGCGGATAATCTCGAGGGCTAGGCGTTGCCTACGTTTCTCGCTCATAAACCGTAGCTGCGTCTCGCTCGCCATTGACTAGCCATCGAGGCGAGCCACTTGCCTAAAAACGCGCCCTCAGTCTCCAAGTCGGTCTGGCTGTGCGGTCACGTGGTAAAGGTATTTATGGCGTTCCATACAGGCACCAAGATGCACAAGAGAAGCTATGCCGCGTCGCAGAAGAACCCGAGAAAACTGGACTCCAAATCAACACCGGAAAGACAGAAGTCATGAGGATAAACAACAGACATCAAGACTCAGTGCGACTCCATCAAGTAGACATCAAGGAAACAGACAAGTTCGTTTATCTGGGCAGTGTAGTCAGCAAAGATGGGGGGACAGATGAAGACATCAAGTGCCGAATCAACAAAGCAAGATACGCCTTCAACACCTTGCGCCCAATCTGGAGATCAACAGCCCTCTCACTCCACAACAAGATCCGAATATTCAACACCAATGTGAAGTCTGTCCTGCTATATGGCTCAGAAACATGGCGGGTAACAAAGACCAACACCCACAAGCTCCAGACATTCGTCAACAGATGCCTGAGAAATATCCTCAACATCAGATGGCCAGAGACTGTCTCCAATGAAAATCTGTGGGACAGGACAAAACAAGCCCCAATCGACCAGGAGATCAGGAAACGAAAATGGGGATGGATCGGCCACACGCTACGAAAGCCTGCATCTAACATCACCAGGCAGGCTTTGGACTGGAACCCACAAGGAAAGCGCAAAGTGGGTCGACCAAAACAGACTTGGCGTAGGAGTGTCGACGCTGAAGTAAAGGCCACCAGAATGACATGGGCGGAGCTGAAGAGGACCTGCCAGAACCGTGTGCGTTGGAGGAGTGTTGTTGCGGCCCTATGTTCCTCAAGGAATCAAGAGGCATAAGTCAAGTAAGTCATACTGAGGTGATGTTTTTGTTATCAGTTATAAGTTTCTGAAAATATTCTTTCTTTGCTTTCCTCACTAAGCTTTTAACTGCATTTCTTAGTTTTTTTGTATGCAACGAAATCATTGCTTTTCCTGTGTTTATCTCGGAGGGACATTGCTTGCATTACTTCCTTGGTTAACCAGAGAGAGAGAGAGAGAGAGAGAGAGAGAGAGAGAGAGAGAGAGAGAGAGAGAGAGAGAGATAGAGAGAGTTTGCGTCCGTGCTCTCATGCTTATTGCATGTGTTGAAATATTATATATTTTCTTTCTGTAGTTGTCCGTTTCAATTATTTGAAGTTACTACTTAAGTCGAGGAGGCTCGTCTCCTTTAAAGTAACATCGGCTGCTTGAATCATTTATTGTGAACTAATCGTCCGGATTTTTTATTGTGGAGTGTGTCGCTTTCCCCATGGGTAGGTCTGTTTATGCACCAGCAAATACGGTCAACACATGTTCAGGCTGTGATGTACTTAGTACGACATTCTTGCGTAGTTTCACTTCGTTGTGAAGTTTGTGTAGGCTGACATTGTACCAGAGTCATGAATTACCTGAGAATAGACACTGTTTCGGATTTTCTTGATCTTCTTACTGCTGTTCATGATCATTTTGTAAATGTCGGTTGGTTTAGGAAGAAAATAATATGATAAACTATCCATAAATGATTAGGTCATTCTATGTATGATCCTGTTGTAATGTTTGCAACTATTTCAGCAACTTCCGTGTGTTTTATATGAATTTGTTGTACTGTTTACAACTTAATCAAATCTTGCGTGTTTTGTATGCATCTATTTTAAAGTTCACAACTACATTATCAAGTGTCATGTATTTTATATATATTTGTTCTAATATTTACAACTACTCCATCAAGTGGTTTTTTTTGGTATGTATCTGCTGTAATGTTTACAGTTGTTTCACCTAGTCTTGTTTGTTTTGTACTTACCCACTGCATTGTCTGTTTCATTAAATAATTTGTGTTTTATACTCACCCGTTGAAATGATTCAGATGCTTCATCAAGGGTTTAGTAATGTTGTAATGTTTACAGTTGCTTCATCAAATGTTTCGTGATTTGTATTCACCCGTTCTAATGCTTACTGTTGCTTAATCAAATGTTGCGTGTGTTTTTAAGCAATTGCGACAGATTTTAAAATTAAATTACATTGTCTTTATTTCTTGAGGAATTTGCATTTGGAAACTGTTTTGTATCCGCCAATGTTTAGATAAAAATGAATGAAGAGCAATAGTACCAGTGGACGTCTTCTTTGAATGAAACACCACGATTCTCTTCAATACATACACACACACCGCTCACTTCCCACAAACCCACCCACCCACCCGACCCCAGCACTCACAAACAAATGCGCACACACATGCGCATACGTGCGCACGGGTCCGCACATTCAGACACAAGTGCGCGCGCAAACACACTGTGGCGGTTAAAGGGGGTTTTCATTAGACCCAAAACCCCAGTTACCGCTTTCCATGCAACTGATAATAAAATAAATACATAAATAATAGAAAAAGATACTAAAACAACAAAATAATGAGACACTGAGGAGCAAAATTTGGTTTTTCTAAATAACAAGTTTAATCATGACATAAAAGTTGTAAAATAAATCCCATCCCCACCATGGTTCCCCAACAATTTACAAGTACAATACCATCACAACCTATAGTACTCCATATCTTCACACAAGCTCAATGGAGCGAGAGCACACGTCTCATTCACAGGCGTGGCTTCGCAGAAGCTTCTTGGAACTGAGGGCTGTGCCGACCAATCAGAGCACGCGCCCAGTTGGCCGGTACACGACCCGCAACCTACAATTAATGACAAGGCGCCGAACGCCGTTCTAAAGCCTGTCTTTCGACAGTAAACGTTAAACCCTCTTACCAGACGAGTTTCTCTCAGAGCCAAAGCAACTTGACAGTCAGTACACCTCACATTAATTCTAAGTAGTAAATGGTGACTCTCCTTTAAAGTCCCACGAGTAGCTCCATGCTCACTCACAATTCGCTCGCATACCCAACCGAGGAATTACGGCAATAATGGCGACTTCCAAAGCCCCAGAGTAGCCTCAGCTCACTCTCACACAGTTCGCTCGTACACTCGACGAGGAATTACGGCAGTGTCCTCCTTGACCTCCGCTGTATGATTATGCACGTTACTTAGTTAAGAGATAATTACTGATTTGGCCTCGCGCCAAGCATTCTGACCAAGTTCTTATAACAATCACCGCGTGATTACGGAAATATAGAAGATAAGACACCTTACCCGGGCTGACCCAAAGAATCTTCACACACATAAATCCGTCTGCTCTGAGTCCTTAGCCTTGCCACCGCTGACAAGCTCATGCGTGGACACTGGACTGTCCACGCGCATCCATCCTCCCGTGTCATCTGCTACAGCTGACAGTCCTGGAGCAGAGATCCGTCTCTCCCCAATCCTCGTGTCACCATGACACGCTCGGCTCCGGTTCTTCTCCCCGAGATAGTACGTAGGATAATCGTATCCCAGGCGATGACTGGACTTCAAAGTAGACTGACAGCGACGCCGCGTTCCACAGCGCCGGACATCACGACAAGGAGCGGGCAGCAACAGCTACCATAGACGATACACAGGTGCACCCGACCTGTTACGGTTCTCTCTCCCCCAGAGAACTTTACATGTGGTATAGGAACCACGCTCCAACAGAACACTCCTGGGACTGTTGAGCACCGACGACCAATTCGCACTAAACGTGAGACACTGTTCCAAAGCTCTCCACGTTTCCAAGAGTAATGCGCCTCCAAGCACAATTACCAGCTCAACAACCATTGTTAAGTACACAGAGTGGAGAAAGTAGTACACGCACTACTTAGCGAAGTCCCGGACTCCCATGGGGAAAAAATAGAATACCACATCCATTTCGGTACTCCGTACAGTTCTCATTCCCTCACAGTTCTGTAGTAGTTGTAGTTTAATAGGCCTGCAAGTAAATAGCACGCAACCGTCACTATCAGTATCACATATGCAGAAACAGCCTTACATCCCTCTCGCACACCATTATGCAGAGAATACTTTAGAGACGCTCCCCTGCGTCATACAATAACCCAGTGACTAACATTCATTGAACATAAGTCGTTAAACATCCCCACTTACGATGTATTTAACTAATCGCTCACCCCACACGGTAGCATTATCAAAAATTCAAACGAATCAAATCATTTAACATAACCGGTGTTCTCTCCACGTGCACACACACATACACGCGTTAAACGGTTACTATCAAAAGGACGCTCACCTCAAAAATCACAGGCCGTGCATACGCTGAACTCCTAGAACAGCGCTGGCTCTCTCCCCGAGCCATAGCTAGTGCTAGCTGGACACCTGTCCCTGCACCTAGCTTGAGCCATTGGCCTCGCCGCGTGCCGAGGCACGGGTGGCCCAAGAGCGTACCCACAGCAGGGCCGGATCAAAGTTTTTTGAGGGGGGGTGCTTAAAATTGTTTTAGGGTCTTCTCATCGAAGTGGCGAAGCCACGAGTGCGTGCCTGCGAAGCAGGCACGCCCCTCTAGGGGGGTCCGGGGGCATGCCCCCCCGGAAAATTTTGAGAAAAATGGTGCAAATCTGTGCAATCTGGCAGTGCGGTCATTTCCAAGAGTTTTTGTTTGGTCACAGATTCTTCCTGTCTCTGCCCGGGTTTGATTTGTCTGTGCGAGTAGCAAAAGGAAGGCATCTTAATTATAGCAGCACCCCCCCCCCCCCTCCCTCCCCAGCTACCTTGGCTGCCAAGTAGAGTGTGCTTATACCAAGTGGAGAGTAGTACAGCATCTGGGCCCAGCATCTTTTAGCCCCCCCCCCCCCCCCTCCTTCCCAAGCTTTTTACTAACTATACTGTCTCTGCTACCAAGCAAAGTGTGCCGATATCCGATGAGGTGGGAAGTAGATCAACATATTTGAGCAACCACCCCCCCCCCCCCTCCCTCCTTCCCCCAACTCCCGGCTGCCACGGAGGTTTTTTTTTTTTTTTTTTTTTTTTTTTTGGGGGGGGGGGGTGCTCGAGCACCCCCAGCACCCCCCCTAGATCCGGCCCTGCACAGTACGTCTTGCTTCGTCTCTAACAGACTTATGACTGACGTCACTCAGCAGCGGGAAAAAATATATGACGTGTCCGAATCTTGCGTTTGAATCTTCCCTCGCTTCCTCGATCATTTGACCTATCCCTCTAAGCTCAATTACCCTCCTTGGCAACTGGAGTCAAATATCGGTCTTTCTGAGCTATTTTTATCTTCTCTTTGTCGTGTACCACGCGACACACACACACACACACACACACACACACACACACACACAGTCAAGTCTAGACGTTTTTTTGAGGTATTGATGTTTTTCATATCACGTTTATGCTCTGTCAGTAAGTCTCCGGCTGATTCTTAAAATTTTACATTAAAAAGTATCCATTGCTTCCCTCCTTCCTTTCTTCCTTCCGTTTTACTCGTCTGTCTGCATGCCCTGACAAACTGACATGGAAGTCAAGTGGAATTTTAATGAGCTGGAGATCATCTGCACTCCCCAGTCCTAATCCGATTGATTCTGGATGAACACCCCCATGTGGAGGGAAACAAGAATAGACCCCTGTGGATGGGGGTAAGAGTAGACCCCTTTGGTTGGGGGTAAGAATAGACCCCTGTGGATGGGGGTAAGAATAGACCCATTTGGAGGGAGGCAAGTATAGCCCACTATGGATGGGGGTAAGAATAAACTCCTGTGGATGGGGGTACGAAAAGGCTCCTGTGGATGCGGGTAAAAATATACCCACGTGGATGGGGGAAAGTATAGAACCTTGTGGATGTGGGTGATAATAGACCCTTGTGGATGGGGGTAAGAAAAGACCCTGTAGATGGGGGTTAAAAAAGGACCCCTGTGGATGGGGGTAAGAATAGATCCACTTTGTCTCCATCCCTAAATCGTGAAAGGCGAATAAGTGGGAAAATCAAGACTTAACTGGCTCTTACTCTAACCCGCTCTATTGATGTTCGCGGTCAATAGCCTTACATAGCTTACAAAAGTTAACAGTAAAACTCCATGTATCCTTTCATTCGTTACCTCATTCATTCATTCATTCTTGGCGAGCAATATGAGCTTTGGGATGGACAAGATCTGACAGGGTGGAATCTATTACATACTAAAACACTTCATTCCATTGTCAAACGTTTACTTTTTTCCCAGCCAAAATGCAATAGAGCCACTATAACACAAACTATTTGCAATTTCATACATTTCTTTATTCCGCTATATTCAAAAACGGGAACAAGGTACAGATCTGTTTCTGAAGATAAAACGTAGAATGGTCAGAAAATGAAAGTGTTGAGCCGGTACGTTCCTAGCAACGAATGACAGCATACTGAAAGAACTGGTTAAAATAGGAATGAAATATAACACCGTAAGCTCCTGGTTGGATTGATGTGGGTCTCGTGACGTATCGATGACGTCACTACAAGAAGGCCAGGTAGGTGTCCACTACGCCGTCCAGCAGCTGCAGCTTGCTGTCAGGAAGCTGTAAGTACACGTAACCATGTCAAGGTATGCTCACGAGAGGGGGAGGAAAGAGGGAGAGGCAAGGAGGAGAGGGGGTTGGGTGGGAGAGGGGAGAAATTGAGAGAGGAGAGGAAGGAGAGAGAGAGGGAGGGAGAGAGGAAGGGGGGGTTGGAGAGAGAGAGAGAGAGAGAGAGAGAGAGAGAGAGAGAGAGAGAGAGAGAGTCAAAGAAATTCAAAGAAAGTCAAAGAACGTAATAGAAAGTCAAAGAAAGTCAAAGAAAGAAAGACAGTGATAGAATGAGAAGAGAGAAAAATAAAATTATTTGAACGGAACTGAATATACAAGGGAAAATCAATGAATTCAGTATAGCTCCCTGTATTACATTCAGCCTCTGTTACAACAACACCGCCACCCCACCCACCACAAAAAAGTAACACGATAACATTAGTCATTAAGTAAATGCCACAATTTCATAGTAACCATATACCAAGTAGTTATCACCGATGCAATGTAAAATGAAATGAGAAATTACCTTGGATGATAATACATAAGAAATTTATGCACTCTATTTTGAAACGTTTACAAAGATTTAACAAATTTCTTAGTAGTAAGTTCCACATAGTAACCCCTGAGTAAGATAAGCTATGTTTGCACTAATTAATTCTGGGTTGAGGTGAAATAAAATCACCATGGGCACGAGGAGTTGAATGTTTGACTAAGTTCATCTGATAATTTATATATATATATATATATATATAATAATATATATATATAAGTGTTCGGACCAGTTATTTTTAAAAAAGGATATAGCTATCAAGGTAGGATCATAGTAATTATAACAGAAATGTACATGCAAACACAACTGCCCTCATTCCTGGAAAAAGAATTCCACTTCAACTTAAATTTATATAAAAAAAATACCTGCCATTCTAGCTGCACACTCTTCTATATTCAGCACATTAAACAGATATTTATTAAAGTCTTCAAATAAGAGCAGTTCATTCATGGACCTTTTGTAATATATATGTTTCTTTCCTAGCAGAATGATATGGTTTGTATATGAATCATAACCTTGCGAGCCAACCAAAATATCTTGCTTATTCAAATGTAGGGGAATCTCTTTTATTTTAGTTCATCTGATAATTAAGTAATTATCAATGTTTTCTCATTAAGGAATATTTGTTAAATTGTATATACTTATGATAAGGCACTATATTAAGTTCTTTCACTTTGTCGTCTTTGGGTATATCTGCAATCATAAGCTTAAAGCCAGTTCGAAACAATGAATTCAAGCTAGGATTATTACAGCTAACCCAAATTGCTGAGGCATAATTCATGTCAAATGAGATATGAGCATGACAAAAAATCAAGCTCGAATGTCAACACAATTTTAAGAAGAAACAGACTGATTACTTTTTAAAATACCAATATGTTACAGTCCGACCCTTTGTTATATTTTTTGTGTTGTTTGAAATGTGAGGTTTGGCGGGAATTACGGTCTGACCTTTGTCCTAGTTTCTGTGTTATTTGAAATGCGAGGTTTGGCGGGAACAAGCTGAGACAGTTAATGAGGCAGTGATGGTTTGATTGGTTGGGGGTAGTCACGTGTGCACTGTGAGGGACGCTTCGATGATGATTTGATTGGCTGAGTGTAGTCACGTGTGTACTGTGGATGACGCTTCCCGGCTGGAGGCATTTGAATGTTAAACTAGTGTGCCCCTAGCATAGCGTCGTGAAGAGACGTGGGTGAAGCCGCTCCGTGTTGCAGTGGGACACGTTAAAGCAATCCTTCAAGTCCTCTCCCCCGACCATCTGAACTGCTGTATTAAGAACAGTATCCTTCGTTGAATGAAAGAACAAGCTTTGCCGGATTGTGAGGCCGTTTCATCGTATGGAGAATTTTCCCTCAGTCGGTGTGGAAAGCTGGCTGAGTGTGCAAATCTGGATCTACTTGTATCATGTGTGTGTGGATATAAGATACCACGAGTATCTATGGCCTTTCTAACCTCTCCTTCCAAGGTGTAGCCTTGAGAGAGAGTGTGTGTGTTGGTCTGAGTGGAGAGCGTTCTTTGGGCAAGAGTTCGTCAGTGAAGCATTCGAGAATCAGCATCGCCCATCTGCTTGAAACTCGTGAGTAACTTTGGGGTCAATTTCGTTGTTGGTTCAGAGGAAGCAACCTTCTACGTTTCAGTCAGAGGGTAGACTGATAGAATTGATTGACATATTTTATTAATTTGCCTTGAATTTGATATTTATTCATGATTCAGTTCCATTAAAGAAAATCCTTAATGAACATTGTGTCATGTCATGCAAGAGAGAGAGAGTAAGTGAATTAATTATCCCCCCTCCACTTGAGATACTCCTAGACAAGAAGAATTTGAGAATTGTGTGAATGAAGGTAGAGGAAGGTGATACAATATAATCAATGTGTGATTCCCATCCTCAGCAATCACAGATTACTACTCCAGGAAATTCATGGGCTAGAGCATTCCCAACTGGCAAAGAATCAATAAAAAGGGGAGGAGATAAAGCATATACTTTATGTTTTTGACCTGTAGTTATCACCATATATTGATTTTTATAAGGATTTCTGACCATAACATTCAAAGTGCACTAGTGCGAGAGAGAGAGAGAGAGAGAGAGAGAGAGAGAGAGAGAGAGAGAGAGAGAGAGCGTGAGAAAGAACGAGAGACAACGTGAGAGAGAGAGAAAGAGAGAGAGAGAGAGAGAGGTAGAAAGAAAAAGACGAGGGAAAGAAAGAACAAGAGAAAAAGACGAGAGAGAGAGAGAGAGGAAGAAAAAAAAAGACGAGGGAAAGAAAGAACAAGAGAAAAAGACGACAGAGAGAGACAGAGAGAGAGAGAGAGAGAGAGAGAGAGAGAGAGAGAGAGAGAGAGAGAGAGAGAGAGAGAGAGGGAGGGAGAGAGAGAAAGAAAGAGAGAATGTGAGCGAGAGAGAGAGAAAGAGAGAATACGAGAGAGGAAAAGAGAGAGAAGGAGGGAGCAGCCATGCATTGATGAAAGTGAGCGCGCGCACACACACGCACACACACACACACACACACACACACACACACACACACACGCACGCACGCACACACACACACACACACACACACACACACACATACACACACATACACACACACACACACACACACACACACACACACACACACACACACACACACACACACACACACACACACACACACACACACACACACACACACACACACACACAGCATGCAGTATGAAAGGGACTGAGTAGAACTTACTCCGGTAATGGCCATGACCTTCTGACGAAGAGCGACTTTGACACGGTCAGCGTTGTGATGTGTTGGAAAAGGAGCATGACGAGCATGAGGAGGAGGAGGAAGAGGAGGAGGAGGAGGAGGAGGAGGAGGAGAAGGAGAAGGAGGAGGAGGAGGAGGAGGGAGGAGGTGGAGGAGGAGGAGGAGGAGGAGGAGGAGGAGGAGGAGGAGGGAGGAGGAGGAGGAGAGGAGGAGGAGGAGGAGGAGAGGAGGAGGAGGAGGAGGGGGAGGGGGAGGGCGGGGGAGGAGTGGAGAGGAAGGAGGGGGAGGAGGAGGATGGGAGGTAGGGAGGAGGGGGAGGGGGAAGGAGAGGAGGAGGAGAAGGAGGAGGAGGAGGAGGAGAGGAGGGAGAGGAGGAGGAGGAGGAGGAGGAGAGAAGGAGGAGGAGGAGGAGAAGGAGGAGGGAGAGAGAAGGAGGAGAGAGAGAGAAGGAGGAGGAGGAGGAGAGAGGCGGAGGAGGAGGAGGAGGAGGAGGAGGAGGAGGAGGAGGGAGAGGAGGAGGAGGAGAGAGGAGGAGGAGGGAGGAGGAGGAGGAGGAAGAGGAGAAGGGAGGAGGAGGGAGGAGGAGGAGGAGGAAGGAGAGAGGCAGGAGGAGGAGGAGGAGGAGGAGGAGGGAGGAGGAGGGAGGAGGAAGAGGAGGGAGGAGGAGGAGGAGGGAGGAGGAGGAGGAGGAGGAGGAGGAGGAGGAGGAGGAGGAGAGGGGAGGAGGAGGAGGAGGGAGGAGGAGGAGGAGGAGGAGGAGGAGGAGGAGGAGGAGGAGGAGGAGGAGGAGGAGGAGAAGGGAGGAGGAGGAAGAGAAGGGAAGAGGAGGAGAAGGAGGGAGGAAGAGAGGAAGGAAGGGAGGAGGGAGAGAGGAGGAGAAGGAGAGAAGAGAGGAGGAGGAGAGAGGAGTAGGAGAAGAGAGGAGGAGGAGAAGGAGAGGAGGAGGGAGGAAGAGGAGGAGGAGGAGGAGGAGGAGGAGGAGGAGGAGAAGGAGGAGGAGGAGGAGGAAGGGAAGAGGAGGAGGAAGAGGAGGAGGAGGAGGAGGAGGAGAGGAGGAGGAGGAGGAGGGAGGAGGAGGAGGAGGAGGAGGAGGAAAAAGAGAGGAGGAGGAGGCGGAGGAGGAGGAGGAGGAGAGGAAGGAGGCAGGAGGAGGAGGAGGAGGAGGAGGAGGAGGAGGAGGAGAGGAGCAGGAGGAAGAGGAGCAGGAGAGAAGGAGGAGGAGGAGGAGGAGGGAGGAGGGGAGGAGGGGAGAGGAGGAGGTGAGTAGGGGAGGAGGTGAGAGGAGGAGGAGAGGAGGAGGGGAGGAGCAAGGGAGGAGAAAACAGAGAAAAGGAGAGGAGGAGAAAAAAGGAGGAGAGGAGGAAAGATGGAGGAGGAAAAAGAAGGAGGAAGGAAAGAAGGAGGAGAAGGAGGAAGGGAGGAGAAGGAGGAGGAGAAGGGAGAGGAGGAGGAGGAGAAGGAGGAAGAGGAGAAGGAGGGAGGAGGAGGAGGAGGAGGAGGAGAAGGACCAGGAGGAGGTCAAACACATGCACACACTCACACACAAACAAATACACACACACAGACACACACACACACACACACACACACACACACACACACACACACACACACACTCGTGAATTCACGCGCTCAAGACATGAACACAAGCACATATACGCGCACACAGTATGCATTCTTGCTTGCACGCGAACACATATGTTTGTTAAGATCGTGCCGATGGCGCCATTTTTGGTGCGGTGGAATAAGGCATGATGGTAGCAGGGCGCAGGTATGATATAAAATGGTAGCTGCTTTCCACAACTTTATTCAACCATGGAGACAGGAGCACCTGGCTGGTCCGAGGCCTGATGATAATGGCCTGGACCAACCCTGTGGTGGCGGTGGTCTCTCTAGACCGTGGTGGCAGTGGTCTCTCTGGCTGTGTGCCGTCTCCCCCTTAACAAGGGAATGCACGGACCTCACAGGAGCCAGGGTGTAGATTATTTCCCAGATCCTAACCCTGGTTCCTGGGTTGTGCTTCCATTTGGCAGAAAAGAGAGATTACTTAATTTAACTTACTTTGAAATGACTTCTTACAAATGTTGCCTCATTCAGCATAACACAGTCTATTGAATGAATCACATGCCGTTGCAAGTAGCTGTCTTACTTGAGGGAAAACATCAGATTTATAGTCAAAATGTTACAATTCAGATGCCAGAGTGGGGAGCGGTTCACTAGCCGAGGGTCACGCTAATGTAACGAGTGACTGACAGGGCAGCTGCAATAACAATCAGACCTCAGCAGAGGAGGGGTCACAGAGCGGTCAGCTGGTCAGCCATTCAGCGTGGCTGAGACTAGTGAATATAGTCTCAGCAACAGGTTGGTCACGTGATAGCCTAAATTCTTCCATAACATGCATACCACCGTTCTGAACACAGAGTCTCAGCCACGCTGAATGCCATATCACATCGTGAGTGTATTCCTCCGCTTGTTGTGATACACTCGATACTGGCAGCCATCTTTTCGTCAATTCATTTTCTAAACATCGATTTCCCATGAATGTAAAACTTGTATGCGGTAAAATTCGAATCACAAGAGTGTAATATTGTGAACTCTACTAATTATAAGGACTTTGAATACAACAGCAATATTTATACTTCATTGAGCGAGTAATGCAACCAATCCCGTCTGCATAATCATTTGGACCGATACACACAGAAACCCGCTGAGTGCTTTTGCTGATGAGGAATCATTAATTTAATGTATGCTTAGAAGGATTAAACTTAGAAAAACTGCTTCTGAGCTATCCGATAATATCGAACTTCGGAATCGGACGGATTCCTACAGAAGAAACTTCCATTCGATTAACGTTCAACACAGACGGAATGTAGGTTAAATCACTTACTGACTCCATCAGTCGATACACGAATGATCGAAGTGTGGAGCTCGTCAAACAGTGTGAAGGCAGTTAGACCACAGGTTCCGGCCAGAAAGCAATTACTTGCGAGAGTATAACCATAGATTCACGAAACCAGCCCGGAGCCATAGGAATCCTTTTCGCTGCGTTTATAGTAGGTCCAAAGATTGCGTGTATTACTATATACACAATCGCACGTGCTGAAGGCAGTTTGCAACCTTTTAGACGATGTTTGCGCTAAAAGTAGTTCTCAAATGATTTCCTGAAAATCTCATAGATTAGTTTTATTAGAACACCAAATTTGTGTTTATCTATCGGGATAAATAATTGGAATGAAATAGAATCGCCTCTTTTTACTCTCAATGGTCTTCTGATCATGTTGAATTTTGATTGGTAAAATCATTGGAATGTGGAGCCGAAGTCACGTGACCAACCTGTGTCAGAGATACTATATCTCTGTGTTCAGAATGAGATAGGGAGGGTGGGAAGAGACAGAAGCAGAGATAACTGAATAGAGGATGAACACAGTAGATGAACAATACACTTGGTGATAGGTGCACCCTATCACATGTTGTTGATACTTGGATAAATGTCATGGAACATCAAAGACAAAAAAGTTTTAGAAGCTGAAACAAAGGAGGAGTAGGGGAAAGGGGACAAGGGAAAGTTGGGGGAGAGGGGAAGGGGGGGGGGGGGGGGGGGCGGTAATGGTAGAATGGGGCAAAACTTGCCTTGTCAGGAGAATTGACACAGGATGTGCAGAGGCAGGATCCTAGGCCTTGGCAACAGCAAGACCTCTGGCACTGCGGACACCATCTTTGGCACTGAGTGCACTGGCAGCACATGCACACTGTGACACGACAAAAGTATAGAGTTACTACGCAGTCCGGTCGGTGCAGCGTAGAGGCAAGTGTTACAGTGTTACTACACAGTCCAGTCAGTGCAGCGTAGAGGCTAGTGTTACAATGCTACTACACAGTCTAGTCACTGCAGCGTAGAGGCTAGTGTTACAATGTTACTACGCAGTCCAGTCAGTGCAGCGTAGAGGCTAGTGTTACAATGCTACTACGCAGTCCAGTCAGTGCAGCGTAGAGGCTAGTGTTACAATGTTACTACGCAGTCCAGTCAGTGCAGCGTAGAGGCTAGTGTTACAATGTTACTACACAGTCCAGTCAGTGCAGCGTAGAGGCTAGTGTTACAATGCTACTACGCAACACACACATATACACGCATACACACGCGCGCGCGCGCGCACACACACACACACACGACACCAAACTGTGACAGTCTAAACGACACACACATAAGCACGCGCACACAGACACATCTCCACTACACACTACGATCACACACCAGTCACCACCCACGACACAATCACACACCACACGCACATCACAATTCACACACGACCCACGCACACTACACACAGCACACACTCAACACTCTCACACACTCCACACAGTCACTAAATCTGTCCGCACACATATACTCACACTCCAGACACACATCAACACACAACACACCACACCCACGACACGCGAATTGTCACACACAACACACTACACACCACACCACACGGCACACAACCGCCCACATCAC